>JAGKTI010024190.1:0-14485 GCA_018397915.1 Birgus latro | reverse complement strand
CTCTGGTTACATTTTATTTACTTCATGCATTGTGTCCCATATTTGAGTGCACAGGCTGTGAAAGAGGTGATTTTCTCAGTGATTACCATGTCTCTTACATAGGTTCACTATCTAGTCAACTGGTGAACATTTTTGCCCATTTTTCTGGTTACATTTTATTTACCTCATGCTTTGTGTACCATATTTGAGTGCACAGGCTGTGAAAGATGTGATTTTCTCAGTGATTACCATGTGTCGTACATACGTTCACTATCTAGTCAACTGGTGAACATTTTTGCCCTACACACCTCTAAATCATGATTTTTCTGGTTACATTTTATTTATTTCATGCTTTAAGTCCCATATTTGAGTGCATAGGCTGTGAAAAGGTGATTTTCTCAGTAATAATCATGCCTCTTCATTACATTCATTATGTAGTCAGCTGGCAAACACCCCTGCCTTACTCACCTCAAAATCATCATTTTTGGGTTAAAATTCGATTAATTCATGCTTTGTGCCAATTATTTATGTGAAAGGGGTCTTAAATAAGTGCTATGCATGTCCGGTAGGGAGGTAGGTAGGTGGTTTTCTGATTTAGATTAGGTTAGGTTAGGGTCAAGAATGTCTGGTGCTGCTGGTGAACAGTGAACACCTTTGCCATACCTAACTCTTTTTCTGGTAACAAATTATTTATTTGATGCTTTGTATCCCATACAGTATTTTAGTGCATAAGGTATGAGAAATGATGATTTTCATAGCGATTGCCACATCCGATACTTACTTACACTAACCTGCCAACTCCCGAACACCCCTGCCTTACTCACCTCAAATTCATCATTTTTGGGTTAAAATTCGATTAATTCATGCTTTGTGCCAATTATTTATGTGAAAGGGGTCTTAAATAAGTGCTATGCATGTCCGGTAGGGAGGTAGGTAGGTGGTTTTCTGATTTAGGTTAGGTTAGGTTAGGGTCAAGAAAGATCGGTGCTGTTGGTGAACAGTGAACACCTTTGCCAGACCTAACTCTTTTTCTGGTAACAATTTATTTATTTGATGCTTTGTATCCCATATTTTAGTGCATAAAATGTGAGAAATGATGATTTTTATAGTGACTGCCACGTCTGATACTTTTTTACACTAAGCTGGCAACTTATGAACATCTATGCCTTACTTACCTCAAAATCAACATTTTTGGGTTAAAATTCAATGAAT
Organism: Birgus latro; assembly: GCA_018397915.1. NCBI lineage: Eukaryota > Metazoa > Arthropoda > Malacostraca > Decapoda > Coenobitidae > Birgus > Birgus latro. The sequence continues at coordinate 13,294 of JAGKTI010024190.1, read as the reverse complement.
TCATGCTTTGTGTCCATTATTTAATGCATATGGTGTGAGAAAGGGTGATTTACATAGTGATTTCCATGTCTGATACTTACTGACACATGCTGGCAAGTTCTGAGTACCTATGCCTTACTCACCTCTAAATCATCATTTTTTGGTTAAAATTCAGTTAATTCATGCTTTGTGTGCATTATTTATGTGAAAGGGGACTTAAATAAGTGCCATGCATGTCGGTTAGGGAGGTAGGTAGGTGGTTTTCTGATTTAGGTTAGGTTAGGTTAGGTTAGGGTCATGAATGACCAGTGCTGGAGCTTCAGGGCCACTATCCGGACAAGACCACTGTCCGGTCATGCCTTTGGCTCTATTACGTCGGATAGTAGAGGGATTACAGTACATATATATATTATTTTTGTGAACTGATATGTTTTGTAATATACTCATATCCTCATTCTCAAAGTGCGGATTGGGATGCAGATGCGGATGTTAAATTTACCATTACTGCGGATGAGGATGTGGATGTTGCTTGCATTGCAAATGTGGATGCAGATGCAGATGCAGATGCGGATACGGATTTCTTAAAAATGCGGATAATTTGAGGATTCGGATGTGGATATCCGATACACCTCTACTCCACATGCTCCTCTCAAATAACTCATTTCCACTTCTCTCGCTCTTGACTTCTGTCCTTCCAACAGGGTCCAAGCTTCACTTCCATATGTCAGAGTTGGTATCACAATACTGTCATGTAACAACTTTTTCACTTCCATGCTCACCTCCCTGTTTCTTATCACTGCTTTCAACGAACCAGCAACCTTCTTTCCCTGCTGCACCCTTTCGAGCACTTCACCCTGCAGACTTCCATCCTTACTCATTGCACTACCCAAGTACTTAAATGCACTCACATTCTCCATATCCTCCCCATCCAAACTCACTGTACATTCACTGGCTTCACTTCTCACGAAGACCATCACTTTGCTCTTCCCTACATTCACCTTTAGATTCCATTTCTTACACACTCTCCCAAACTCATCTACCAAGCCTTGCAGCTTCCCTTCGTCTTCACTCAACAACACAGTATCATCTGCAAACACCAGTACAGGGAGTTTCCAAACACTGCCATCTCTCACTAGGGCCACTAAAACATCCACTGACCTACCTCGTATCTCTTTTATAACCCCATCCATGTACAGATTGAACAACCATGGAGACATGATACATCCTTGTTTCAATCGAACCTTCAAATGGAAAGATTCACTCAGTTTGTCATCCACACGCACTGCAGCCTTAGCACTCTCATACATACTCTTCACTGCATTCAGCAACTTCCCATCCACTCCATATATTCTTAATACTTTCCACAATCCATGTCTATCCACCCTGTCATATGCTTTCTCCAGATCCATGAAGGCTGCATACAACTTCTTGCCCTTCTCTAGAAACTTTTCCACTAAGGATCTAAGAATGAATATCTGGTCTACACAACCTCTTCCCTTCCTAAAACCTCCTTGTTCTTCTCCAACTAATTCCTCAGTAATTTCCCTAACTCTGTCAATAAGTATCCTACCATATACTTTTCCTATTACACTGAGAAGGCAAATGCCCCTATGATTACCACACACTGCTTTTTCCCCTTTTCCTTTGTACAGAGGAATAATTATACCTGACTTCCAATCCTCCGGGACTCTACCCTCCTCCCAAGCCAATCTGCACACCTTCCACATCCATTCTATTACCATCTCTCCCCCATGATTCAGCATTTCATCACACACTCCATCAATTCCTGGGGCTTTCCCTATTTTAACTTTCTTCATTGCTTCCACCACTTCCATCCTACTGATTTCTTCCTCTCTTCTCACAACCCTCCTTCTCCCCGCCATTCCCCAGCCACTTATACTTGCATTACTTTCATTCTCTATGTTCAACAGGTCATTAAAGTGTTCTCTCCATCTGTTTACTTTTTCTCTCTTCTCCACTAGTAATCTACCATTTTTATCTTTCACACCCCCACTGACTTCGTTGGCACCCCGTCTAGCTCTCTTTACCTCCTTCCAGAACATTTTCTTACATTCCCTCCACTTTGCACTCAAATTCATTCCAAATTCCTCATCCACTCTCTTCTTACTCTCTCTTACTAATCTTTTCACCTCTCTCCACCTCTCTACATATAACTCTCTCGTCCATCTCTCAGCTTCTTCGACACCCCTGTTCCTCATCCACTCATTATATGCTTTCTTCTTTTGTGCCACAGCCTCTCTCACCTCTGAAGTCCACCATGCTGTTCCCTGAACCCCCTTTCGTCTTCTCTTCACCCCACACACCACCTCACATGCTGTACATTTTTCTTCTGTGAATATCTTGCACACACCTTCCACATCCCCCATCTGCTCCAATCTATATTTATCCAATCACTCCTCCACTTCCCTTTTATATTCAGCCTTTATTCCATCCTCTTGTAACTTTTCTACCCTCCCCTCCTTGTAAGAAATACTTCCTCCTGTCCTTCCCTTCTTCTCTTCATCCATCTTGTTTGGATTCTGATTCTGGCCACCACCAAGTGGTGGTCAGAAAGTCCACTCCCCCAACCTCTATAAACTCTTGCATCCATTACACATCTTCTCATCCTTTCATCCACATACACAAAGTCAATCATTACCTTCCATTCATTCATTCCTCCATCCACTCTAGTCACCACTCGCCATGTATACCTATGGATAATTTTGTGCCTGAAGAGGGTATTAGATAACACCAACCCCCTCCCTGCACAAATGTCCACTAAATCACTGCCATTCTCATCTATCTCTGCAGGCACACCCCACTCACCAACCACTCCATCCACCTTCTCATTCCCTACTTTTCCATTCATATCTCCAATCAGAAACACTCTCTCATTCCTTTCAAATTTTTCCAAACAGGCTTCCACATTTGTCCAGAACTCTTCTCTCACTCATGTTGATACAAGATCAAAAGTCGACAATAGCAGGAACATCAGGAAATTTTGGAATAAGAGTTGGGGTACATCAAGGGTCAGCACTCAGTCCATTGCTGTTTAACATAGTAATGGAGGAGGCAACATGGGAATGTAGGGGGAAAGGTCCATGGGAATTGCTGTATGCTGATGACCTAGTGCTGACAGTGGACTAAGAAGTGGTGGAAATGCTTAATAGATGGAAAAATGGAATGGAGAAGAGAGGAATGAAAATAAATATGGATAAGACAAAGGTAATGGTGACAGGCAAGAAACCAGTAGAAAGAATTCAGTCAGGAAAATGGCCATGTGGATGCTGTGGCAGGGGAGTAGGAGTGAACTCAGTGTTGTGCACGGAGTGTAATAAGTGGTGCTATAGAAAGTGTTCAGGTCTGCAGAATTTGAGAGGAGTGCAAAATTTCCACTCCCCAGCCTGCATAAGAAGAGAGGCAGAGGGAGATGAAGCAGAGGATGCGCTAGAGGTGAATGGGGGCACACTACAGGAAGTGTATAAGTTCTGCTTTTCTAGGAGATATATTGGACTGCAAAGCAGGGGTGGAGAGATCAGTCAGAACAAGAGTGGCGTCAGCATGGTTACTGGTCAACAAACACATACCACTGAGACACAAAAGTAAAATATATGAGGCATGGATTAGACCGGTATTGATATATGGTGCTGAAACATGGGCTTTGACAGACAGACTGATGAATGCTCTGAGGAATACTGATCGTAGAATGTTAAGATACCTGGCGGGAGTGAGATGGGAGAACAGAGTTTTGAGTGAGGAGGTAGCCAGAAGATGTAGGATGAAGGATCTCGATATCATCTTGAGGCAGAAGCGGCTTAAATGGTTTGGTCACGTGAGGAGGAGTGAGGAAGGGAGCTGTGTGAGAATAGCAGAGGAACTGGAAGTGGTGGGATATCGACCGCCAGGAAGACCTAAGAAGACCTGGAAAAGTGTTGTAATGCAAGATATGGAAAGACTGGGTATTGGAGAAGATTTAATCCAGGATAGGAAGTACTGGGGAAAAGCCATCGCACATCCAACCCATCTGAATATGGGAACAGAAGGACGAAAAACGAAGATGATGATGATGACGAATGTTCTTAAACTCTGAATTGTACTTTCTCCCAGGTCTTCAAATTCACCTCATTCCCAAGTGTTTGTTTTGGGTGGTATGTATACAGTAAATCTGCCACAATTCATTTCCCTTCAGATTTGCTGATCTCCAATGCAATCAGTTCTATTTGTGAGGGTATATCTAGCTTTATTTCTCTGACTAGTAGATTTTTCTTTGTTAATGTTATAATTCCTCCTCCCTTACTTAAATTTCTGTCTCTTCTCCATATATTGTACTCCTCTAAGTTTAGGGTACCATTTGATATCTTTGGGGTTAATTTTGTTTCTGTTAGGTAATTAATATGTGGTTCCTTTTCTCTGGTATAGTCTATCTCTAATAATTTAGACACCATTCCATCTACATTTGAGTACATCAACTTAATCATCTTGTTTACATACTTGCCATAACTTGAGTCTACTACTTTCCTCCTTTTCATTTGTTGCTGGCTATGTACAACTTTCATACCTCCAATCCAATTACTTTGTAAAAAAGAATGTATTCTTCTCTTCCTTTGATATTCCCTTGTTCTTTGTTTTTGCCTTCTTCCTCTTCTTCTCTAGTATTCCCAATTCCTCTTGAGTTAGGCATCTTTTTATCCATACCTTTATAAATTCCTCTTTTTCCATGAGTTTGAATTTTTAAGTATTTCCTCCACAGTGTTCACACTCTGCAAGGTTATTTTCAAGGGCCTTCACATATTTCTCTCAAGTTTCCCTAGCCTTTTGTGTTCCTCTGTCTTTATTACAGATTTCCTCTGATACTTCCTTCAATATGCTCATTATATTTGCCATCTCCTTTTTGTCTCCTGAATTCTTTTTTTATTTCTTTCTCATCTTCACCAACATATTTTATGCTATGCTGGACTTCAGACAACCATTTGGCTTGTCTCTGAAGTGGTTGCCTGAAGATGGCACTAAAAGTAAATGAATGGAGACACCACCAACCATTTGTACATGGTTCACAACACCTGCATCTAAATGTACTACAGTTAAGGTCATTGTTGTCAGGGACATGACATTAAAGAAGGCATGCAGGTGAATGGGAAATAACATCAACTTTGGATTTAATATCATGTGTGGTAGTCCTCTGCTATGTAACTTCCACATGGTGATGTAGGGCCCCAAAAACCAGGGAATAAAGTCAGATGCTCTTTCACAACCTTAGCATCCTGGCTCAACCTCACAAGCCAAAACCATCTAAACATATTGGTCTTTCTTTCTCAATGCACTTCCCATACACTTGCCACACTGTCAATCCAGGAAGTATCAAGGTAAGTAGTGAACTGATAGCACGGTTTTCAAAGCAAACATTATGGATCATCTACTAACTCATAAATTTCTCACTTCACTTTCAATGCTTACAAATATTCTTTTTTTGTAATCAAATGTATATCAAACAACAGGACTACTAAAGAAACACAAACCTCTTGAACTTGAGCCTTAGTCTCAAGCTTGTTGTCTTCACTTCTAGGGACCCAGCTGTTTTGCCGCAAGTCTATAACATCCATCATTAGAAACCTAACACGATTAATAGTTTGCCGCTCATTTACAATCTTCTCCATCAACTTGAAGTACTTGTCCAAGTCACTCTGAAACAAAAAAGATGCATCAACATGAAGAGTACAACAAAAATTATCACAAACAGCATTAACGATATGGCAAAACTAATATTATTAGGTTAACCTATACTAATACAGTATAATCATCACTGTCATGGATATATTCCAAAATAAAGGCAAACCTCGATTTACGAGACCTCCAGATGTGATATCCCAGAAGAGTGATGGAGGTAGAAATACCACCCTACCCCGCCTATTGCAGGCCTACCCCTGGTTTTGCAATGGGTCCCGATTTTGCTTTTACCAATTTTAATGATATTTTAGACTTAAATTTTATTGTTTTGGTAGAAATACCACCCTATCCTACCTATTGCAGGCCTACCCCTGGTTTTGCAATGGGTTCTGATTTTGTTTTTACCAATTTTGATGACATTTTAGACTTAAATTTTACCATTTTGGTTGATTAATAAACTATTTTTAGATTAAATATGTTTTAGTCATAGGTGGAGATTTTTTTTTTTTTTTATGCAAGGAAGAAGGAACCAAAGGCCATGGGCCCACAAACTGTTCCTTCCAAGAAAAAAACAAAAATAATACAAAAGAGAGCCAAATTCAAGACCCGTTCATTTTGAGATGCCTGGGCACACTGCATTTGAAAGACTGGAGATCATAGGAAGTAGGAAATACAGACAGAGGAAGACAGTTCCAGAGTTGACCAGTTGCATAAATGAAGGACTAGGAGTAACAGTTAACTCTTGCATTAGAGAGTTGGACAGAAAAGGGATGAGAGGTTGTTGCTAGATGGGTGCTACATGCCCGTCGTAGAGGTGGAAGGATGCAAGCAGACAGTTCAGAGGAATAGTGGCCATTGAAGTAGCGATAGAAGAGAGATAAAGATGCAACAGTGTGGCGAAGAGATAGAGGTTGAAAGGAGCCTACTAGTAAGAGAAGGAGAGTTAATGAGACGAAAAGCCTTTGACTCCACCCTATTGAGAAGAGCTGCATGTGGGGAGCCTCCCCACACATGGGAGTTGTACTCCATACAGGGGCGAATAAAACCCATGTATAAAGTCAATAACTGTGCAGGGGTAAAAAAGGTTCGGAGTCGGCTTAGCACACCTAATCTCTTGGAAGCAGATTTTACAAGAGATGTAATATGATCTTTCCAAGATAAGTCACGAGTGAATGAAACCCCAAGCATGTTCAAGGATGATGCAGGAACGAGCTAGACATTATTAAACATTAGTGGGTACTCCTGTGGAAGATTTTGTCAGGTTGATAGGTGTAAGAGGGACCCAGGTTCGAATCCTCGCTGGGGCAGGGAATAGTTTAAGGATTTGAATTTCATTAAATCAGGCTTTACTGATCTACCAGAAGACCCGCCGACATGTCGTAAAAATAACCCCGCTAATACCAATACACCAGTCCTGTATGAGACAGCCCTAGCATGTATTCAATATGGACGGTGGGTGTTAGCGCCGAAGTGGTGACATGTAGTATGCAAGGAGGACGGCTGGGCCTTGATAGCAGGCTGCAAAGCCTATGCCCAGAGTCGGACACATAAAAAAAAAAAAAAAAAAAAAAAAAAAAAAAAAAAAAAAAAAAAAAAATGAGTCTTTGACGCATTAAAAACAAGATTATTTTTACCCCAGTCAGAGATATGAGCCAAGTCAGCCATTAGGTGTGCCATAGCCTCATCGCTTGTTTGTTGAAGTAACTGCTGAGATGGATGTTGCGGGAACCGAATGGAAAGGTGAAGGGTGGAATCATCAGCATAAGAGTAGATAGGGTTAGATGTACAGCTTAGAAGGTCATTGATGAATAAAAGGAAGAGAGCTGGTGATAGGATGGAGCCCTGAGGAACACCACTGCTGATAGGTCTAGGAGAAGAACGATGGCCGTCTACAACAGCGGCTATAGAACGACCAGAAAGGAAGCTAGAGATGGAGGCAAAGATAGAAGGATAGAAACCGTAAGAGGGCAGTTTGGATTCTTGCCCATCAAACGAGGTACAAAACAATGTGGACAACTACAGTATACCAAGTTTACGCTATTAAGGCCTAGAAGCCATGCCCACTTTCTGTGTCTGAAAACAGCTGATTGGTCCATGCAAAATGTTCATGCAGCTGCCCGTTTATTTGTATTGAATGAGTTGACAGTTCATAAACATCCCAGATTTTCTCTACAGTAATGTTATTTATTATGATTATAACAATGCAGATTATTTCAAGGCATTATCACATTATAGAGGATATTAAAAACGTAAAACAGGTGCCACAAACGGTCGAAGTCAAGGATGCATGCTCGCTTTCGAATGAAGCCTAGTCACTATTTCTGTGACTATACCAAACGTAATGTAGGTACAAACAAATGACATTAAACATACCAGTAAGGTACAATATTCAGTGAACTACAGTTTGTACGACAATGTGTATCCCAGATCATTGTATAACTCATAAAACTTACTTACAAGCTGAGTCCATGGGGAGGTAAAGGAACAGCCACAGTGATGACGGTTTTCAAACGTAGATTTTTCTGCAGCTCATATTATAAATATCTTTGTAAGCAATGTATCACGAAATTAAATAGGCAACTTACCCTACTTACTCACCACCCTGTTGCTCTCCCAAGTCTCTCTCTCTCTCTCTCTTCATGATGAGCGTATATCACTGGAGCCCGGTACTGTACATACGCGCTCACTGTCGGTGTTTCCACACCCTTTCATATAGGTAACCATTATTTCTATGGCCTTCATAATTATAAGCTACCATACACTTTAAAGTACAGTATAGGCTTACTGGTACTGCATTATACAGTGTGTAACTGGATAATAAAAGAAATCAAGAAAATTTATCAGGTTTTGACACTTGACAGTGTGATAATACATCAGCTGGCTGGTGGTACATTTAGTTCCCTGCCGACTGACTGGTTGTTCCCCAGAGCATTTTACCTCCCCAAGGACGAATATAATGATACTGACTTTTATCAGTTATATACTGTAATGACTTGGGATATAACTAGATTATACACACTGTACTTTACGGACTATTGTACTCATTGTTTGGTGTCATTTGTTTGTAGTAAATTAATGTTTGATACAAAACAAAGAAATAGCGAATAGGCTTAATTCGAAAACGAACTGTATCCTTTACTTCGACAGTTTATGGTAGGGGAGGGCAGTGATGGATCGGACAGTGGATGGTTCGGACGGAGCACTTCCTGAGAAACGTATGGGACCAAGGGCCGCGAGATCTTGCGTAAAAGTGGGAGAGTTTGTTTACTTCGACCACGCAGAACTTCCAAACTAGAAACACCACACTTTATTATGCAGTTCAACTTTTATGATGTTTTGCATCTCCTATGTAATAATTTGAGTGTATATCGTAAGCTCTACCTTTATGAATATGCCAAGCATCGAACTGTGCATTATCAGGGTGAATCTGTGTTGCATGCAGAACCTATTGCCATGAAAAACAAAAGTTAAACTCTCTCGTGTGAACATTGAGGGTACCCATCAATAAATTATATAGGTTCAGGATGATTTGGACAGCTCAGGAGGGGGATGGTTCGGACAGTGTCCGAATTATCGCTCCACGATTACCAAGTCAAGACCTTATCAAAAGATAACGCTACATCTTTTAATCATTTTTATTTGCATGCATAGTGTTATTTACAACTTCTGTTTCTGTTTTGCAGGCTACAATATGCATTAAAAGTCTTAAGTAAGTCAGAAATGGGGACATAAATTAATAGAGCAAGTGTAAAGAGAAGTCAATATTCCAGAGAGAGAGGGGGGGGTCCAAGTACCCATAATTTTGAAGCAGAAAGTAAGAGGTTAAGTCAGTTATTAATAAATTTGGAGAAGGATATAACTGATAAAATCAAGTGGTTCATTTGGATTCCGAAGTTTGTACTTTAGGAAAATAAAATGTCTTTAAATTAACAAATGTTTGTTTTTAGCCAATCTAACTCACATAATTTTAAGAATATGCCAAGTAATACACGTGGCCGAACCACCCCACCCTTCTGTCCAAACAATCACCACTGGTAGGGATGGTTCGGACAATTTAGCCACTTGTGTTTCGTTAACTATTGCTTAAAGCTGAAAAGAGCTAAGAATTTCATATTATCAGCCTAAAGAACCAAATGATGTAGCAACATTTTAACATAAACCAGGTTGCACTCCTGCTTAAACCTGAATTTTTATAAATCTATCTATCTGTTGCCAGACGCCTCAATCCCGAACGGGGTGGCCACAAACAAATCGCCTCCATGTCGCTCTGTCCCCCGCCATTTCACTACCCCACTCCCAGCTCACACCCCCCTCTCTCATTTACCTCTCCACTCCATCCCTCCATCTCATCCTCAGCCTCCCCCTCCCTCTCCCCCCCTCCACCTCACCCACATACACTCTCCTCGTCAGCCTTTCACTCTCCATCCTCTCCACATGTCCAAACCTCCTTAACGTGTTTCTCCTAACACTTCCTATCACGTCCACATCCACACCACAATGCTCCTTCACTTCCTCATTCATTAGTCTGTCTCTCCATGTGACTCCACATGCTCCTCTCAAATAACTCATTTTCACTGCTCTCACTCTTGACTTCTGTCCTTCCAACAGGGTCTAAGCTTCACTTCCATATGTTAGAGCTGGTATCACAATACTGTCATGTAACGACATTTTCACTTCTATGCTCACTTCCCTGTTTCTTATCACTGTTTTCAATGAACCAGCAACCTTCCTTCCCTGCTGCACCCTTTCAAGCACTTCACCCTCTAAACTTCCATCCTTACTCATCACACTAACCAAATACTTAAATGCACTCACATTCTCCATATCCTCCCCATCCAGTCTCACTGTACATTTACTGACTTCACTTCTCTCGAAGACCATCACTTTACTCATCCCTACATTCACCTTTAGATTCCATTTCTTAAACACTCTCCCAAACGCATCTACCAAGCCTTGCAGCTCCCCTTCGTCTTCACTCAACAACACAGTATCATCTGCAAACACCAGTACAGGGAGTTTCCAAACACTGCCCTCTCTCACTAGGGCCGCTCCAACATCCACTGCCCGACCTTGTATCTCTTTTATAACCCCATCCATGTACAGACTGAACAACCATGGAGACATGACACATCCTTGTTTCAATCCAACCTTCAAATGGAAAGATTCACTCAGTTTGCCATCCACATGCACTGCAGCCATAGCACCCTCATACATAACAACTTCCCATCCACTCTATATAATACTTTCCACAATCCTTGTCTATCCACCCTGTCATATGCTATCTCCAAATCCATGAAGGCTGCATACAACTTCTTTCCCTTCTCTAGAAACTTTTCCACTAAAGATTTCAGAATGAATATCTGGTCTACACAACCTCTTCCCTTCCTAAAACCTCCCTGTTCTTCTCCAATTAATTCCTCAGTTATTTCCTAACTCTGTCAATGAGTATCCTACCATATACTTTTCCCATTACACTAAGAAGGCAAATGCCCCTATGATTACCACACACTGCTTTTTCCACTTTTCCTTTGTACAGAGGAATAATTATACCTGACTTCCAATCCTCTGGGACTCTACCCTCCTCCCAAGCCAATCTGCACACCTTCCACATCCATTCTATTACTATCTCTCCCCTGTGCTTCAGCATTTCACCACACACTCCATCAATTCCTGGGGCTTTCCCCATTTTAACTTTCTTCATTGCTTCCACCACTTCCATCCTACTTTCTTCCTCTCTTCTCACAACCCTCCTTCTCCCCGCCATTCCCCAGCCACTTATACTTGCATTACTTTCATTCTCTATGTTCAACAGGTCATTAAAGTGTTCTCTCCATCTGTTTACTTTTTCTCTCTTCTCCACTAGTAATCTACCATTTTTATCTTTCACACCCCCACTGACTTCGTTGGCACCCCGTCTAGCTCTCTTTACCTCCTTCCAGAACATTTTCTTACATTCCCTCCACTTTGCACTCAAATTCCTTCCAAATTCTTCATCCACTCTCTTCTTACTCTCTCTTACTAATCTTTTCACCTCTCTCCTCCTCCTCATCATCATCATCTTCGTTTTTCGTCCTTCTGTTCCCATATTCAAACTGGGGTTGGATGTGTGATGGCTTTTCTCCACTGCTTCCTATCCTGGATTAAATCTTCTCCAATATCCAGTTTTTCCATATCTTGCATTACAACACCTTTCCAGGTCTTCTTAGGTCTTCCTGGCGGTCAATGTCCCACCACTTCCAGTTCCTCTGCTATTCTCACACAGCTCCCTTCCTCACTCCTCCTTACGTGACCAAACCATCTAAGCTGCTTCTGGCTCAAGATGATATCGAGATCCTTCACCCCACATCTTCTGGCTACCTCCTCACTCAAAACTCTGGCCTCCCATCTCACTCCCGCCATGTATCTTAACATTTTACGATCAGTACTCCTCAGAGCATTCATCAGTCTATCTGTCAAAGCCCATGTTTCAGCACCATATATCAATACTGGTCTAATGCAGGCCTCATATATTTTACTTTTGTGTCTCAGTGGTATGTGTTTGTTGACCAGTAGGCTAGCTATTTCCTTCCACTTTAACCATGCTAACGCCACTCTTGTTCTGACTGATCTTTCCACCCCTGCTTCACAGTCCAGTATATCTCCTAGAAAAGCAGAACTGCTGCACTTCCTGTAGTGTGCCCCCATTCACCTCTAGCGCATCCTCTGCTTCATCTCCCTCCGCCTCCCTTCTTATGTAGACTGGGCAGCGGAATTTTGCACTCCTCTCAAATTCTGCAGGCCTGAACACCTTCTATGGCACCACTTATTACACTCCGTGCACAACAATGAGTTCACTCCTACTCCTCTGCCACAGCATCCACATGGCCATTTTCCTGACTGAATTCTGTCTCCTCCTCTCTACACATAACTCGTCCGTCTCTCAGCTTCTTCGATGCCCCTGTTCCTCATCCACTCATTATATGCTTTCTTCTATTGTGCCACTGCCTCTCTCAACTCTTCATAAATATTTATAAATATTTTTTAAAAACGTGTCTGAACCATCACCGCTCTCCCCTACATATTTAACTCTTTTATTATCCTCTGTGAAATGCTAATTCCTTCATATTATTTTTATGCTTATTTTCTTGATTATTAACACTACCGAAGAGAAGTACAGGCCCGATTACAAACCGAGAACAAATTTAGTATGATTACGTGGGAAGCCACTCGAATGTTTGACGTGAACCAATCACCAGCTTTCACAGAAAGTGGGGGTGGCTTCTAGGCCTTAGTAGCATAAAATCGGTATAGGCAAATCAACACAGAATATTTTGTGTCTGACTACTGAACTGTCATCTAACCTATCATCAAATCCATCCATCCATCATCCAACCCTATGTTGCCCCACAGAAAAGCATAGGAGCCTGCGGCTAGGAAAGTTGGTCCTGACATTTAAGATGAGAGTGACCAGCCTCACTCATCCCTGAGTGGCATTACGTGAGCAATAAACCCCCTGCCACCCTAAACCTTCACCAGCTCAATCCGACTGGAGCGCCATAATTACCCACTAAACCACCAGGTGCCAAAATTTGGTTATATGGTTACCACCCAGCATAGTAAATGGTTTCCTGATGTACAGGAAACCATCTGGCTTCTCACTCAGTGTAGAATC
>JAGKTI010024189.1:0-14486 GCA_018397915.1 Birgus latro | reverse complement strand
GAAAGAAAGGTGAGATGATCACCAGTGGAGCATCCCAGGTGGAACCCATAGTGGTGATCAGAAAGAAGTTTGTGACAGGAAAGATGCTTTTCAACATTTTTAATTTTTTATTTTTTTTATTTTTTATAACAGAACAGAGGAAGGAAAAGCAAATGAATGAAAAAAAAAAATCCATACACCAGATTACTGGTGTCCTCCATTCATGAAATATCTGTAACAGTTAGACTTGAACAGCTGTAGGTTGAAGTTTGGAGGGAAACAACTCTGGGGAAGTGAGTTCCAGAGAGATGCAGTTTGGGGAATAAAAGAATTCTGATAGGCAGAAGTTCTGCAATATGGCTGTGTGACATTCCAGTCGTTAGCACTGCCAGATGCCCATATAGCGCGAGGGAAGGCATGGAGAGGTGGCACAATGGACACAACTTCGTCTGAGCATTTGCCATAAAAATATCTGTAAAATAATGCAAGGGAGGCAGCATTCCTTCTTACTCTTAGGGGAGGTAAATTATTTGTAATAGCAGGGTTATTAATAATTCCAACAGCTTTCATCTTAATTTTGCCTAGTTGCTTTAATGCAACCTCTCCACATCCATTTCACAAGGGTGAGCAATATTCAAGCTGAGAGCGCACATGACTCTTGTAAATTAAAGCTATCTGCTCGTCAGTGAAGAAGTTACGGACTCTGTATAATAATCCAAGTTTCTTTGAGGCAGTTTTAGCAAGTGATCTGACATGAGAGGTCCAGCTGAGGGCACTGTTAAGTGAGACACTGAGAATTTCAATACTTTTGGAGATGGGAATATTAGTAGCATTGAAGGTAATATATGAATCAGGCAATATCTGTCTATTAGTAAATTGTATATATTTGGTTTTACTAGCATCAAATGAGACCAGGTTGTTTTGTCCCCATTCACTGATCATAGATAAGTGTTGATTTATGGAGATGGCTGTGCTGAGTTGAGAATTGAAGATAGACTTTGTAAATGGGTGTCTGATTGTGAATGAACTGAGTGTTGTCATCTGCATATGAATGAATGGGATTGTGGGTGACAGATAAAAGATCATTAACCCCTTCATTACTGAAATCGATAAGGTTTACGCTTGTAAACCTAGAAAAGTTCTGGTGAGGAACCGATAACTGTAAGGTTTACGGTGGTAAACCTGATAAGCATAGGGAGGTATAGGAGGGTAGGAGTGTTGGTTTGGGGGTTACTAGAGAGACTTAGGTTGTAAGAACTGGCAACTTGACTCTGACGTCATTCTCCTTGTCATGGCCATGCCATGGTCATATCAGAGTCCATGCCAGGCCATGATTGACATCATTTGGGTATTTTGGATATGATTTATTATTTCAAATGTTTTGGGCATATATATAGACCTATATGGTATGATATAAACAGAAAAAAATAGTTACACTAGGCATATCGGCACGTGGTTACCATGACAACCACCCTCCTAGGCCCCACAACCAACCAGCAGCCAGTTCTCACCCACAGCCCCTCAGTATCCCCCAAGCTGCATGCTGTGACTGTTTTTTTTTGGGGGGGCTGTTTTTGCGTGATCATGACGTCATCTGATACTGATGACGAATTTGATACAAAGCTTGCTAGTGAGTTAGATGAGTCTGACGACAATGAAACTCAATCAGACATCAGTGAGTGAGTCAGACGATGATTATATACCAGAAAACGACAGTGACAGCGAGAGTACGAGTGATGAAAGCGAGATAGATAATTGCTCAAATCCCAGCCCTGTAGGCTCGCCATTGTTGCAGAGTCCCTGAGGACCTGCCTTCACCCTCTTGTCGGATCCGTATGCAGATCAAAGGCCACCTCCACTACCTACACTTCACCTGGACTTTCCCAACGTACATCCTGCAGTGTATCAACGCCACGAGGAGCAACATATGAGTACTGTATATACCTTTTTATGTCTGTAAAGTCTTTATTTATAGGAACAATGAAAGTTTAGTGAAGTATATATATCCCTACATGTATACTACTATAGAAAATGTATTTCAAATCATGCACAGTGTACCTCGTGGTCAACATGTACTTGAGAATATAAAAGTAATATAAAATGAAAAACAGCGCACTTATGATAAACGATCACCCCCCACGCACACGCATGAACTTCCGGGAATTCGGTTTGACGGAGGGAGAGCGGGGCGGCTGGGGGTGGGAGGTGCAGTAATGAAGAGGTTAATATGAATCAGGAACATGGATTGTGCCAGAACTGATACGTGTGGCATGCCGGCGTTAATTGAGTGGAAATTGGAATATACATCATCAAGAACATATATTGAAAAACTTTAGAAATACAGGATGTTAAAGCAGTTGGACAGTAGTTAGAGGCCTGGGAGTGGTCATCCTTCTTTGGGATGGGCTGAATGAGAGCTGACTTCCACCAAGAATGAAAGGTACACATCTGCAGACAAAGGTGAAAGAATTTACCTAGGCAGGGTGTAAATATAAAAGCACAGTGCTTGAGGCCAACAGGAGGAGCACAGTCAGGCCTGTACACCTTATTAGTATTGAGGGCAGAAAGTACTTCAGTTGAAGAAATATTGATGTCGGTCATGAGGAAGTTAGAGAGGGGAAGAGATGAAGGAACAGCATCAGCATTGTGTAAGGTGGAATTGAAGGAAAAAGTCTGAGCAAAGCATTCAGCTTTTTCAGTACAAGAAACAGCTACAGAGCCATCAGAGCAGAAAAGAGGAGAAAAGGAGGATGAAGTAATGTTGTTGGGAATGTTTTTGACAAGGTGCCAGGAGCAGCAGGAGGAATATGAGTCTGAGAGTTCAGAGCATTTAGTATGAATTCTTGAAAACCCCCCTACCCTGGGGGTAGGGGGGTTTTCAAGAATTCTCCCCCAGTATCCCTGCTTGTCGTAAGAGGCGACTAAAAGGGTTGGTGGTGGGTTAGTGCCCCACCCCGTAAAAACAACTAACTAAAAATACAAACAGGAAGCCTCGGACCAGGACTGACCAAAAGTTGACGACAAAGGAATGGACAAAGGACGAGATTATGATTGCGACCTGGAATGTGAGGGGTATGAATGATGAGGTGAAAGAGCGAGAGATTGTACAGGTGCTTGAGAGTGCGAAAGTGGATATATGTGGAATAACTGAAACTAAATGGCGAGGTGAGAGTGTGAGAGAATGGGAATATGGATGGGGTATATGCGCGGGAGTGGGTGAGAATGAGAGGGCGAAAGAGGGAGTGTGTATTGTTGTGAGCAACAGGTGGAAGGAGAATGTAAGAGAGTATGGATCAGTTGGGTCAAGGATTGTGTGGGTAAGAGTGAAAGTTGGACTACAAATGTGGGCAATTGTGTGCATGTATGCGCCAACGCAAGATCGTGTAAGTAGAGTGAGAGAAGAGTTTTGGACAAATGTGGAAGCCTGCTTGGAAAAGTTTGAAAGGAATGAGAGAGTGTTCCTGATTGGAGATATGAATGGAAAAGTAGGGAATGAGAAGGTGGATGGAGTGGTTGGTGAGTGGGGTGTGCCTGCAGAGATGGATGAGAATGGCAGTGCTTTAGTGGACATTTGTGCTGGGAGGGGGTTGGTGATAGCCAATACCCTCTTCAGGCACAAAATGATCCATAGGTATACATGGCGAGTGGTGAGAAGAGAGGACGGGGGAATGAATGAACGGAAGGCAATGATTGATTATATGTGTGTGGATGAAAGGATGAGAAGATGTATAATGGACGCAAGAGTATATAGAGGTTGGGGGAGTGGACTTTCTGACCACCACTTGGTGGTGGCCAGAATCAGAATCCAAACAAGATGGAGGAAGAGAAGAAGGGAAAGACAGGAGGAAGTATTTGTTACAAGGAGGGTAGAAAAGTTACAAGAGGATGGAATAAAGGCCGAATATAGAAGGGAAGTGGAGGAACGATTGGGTAAATATAGATTGGAGCAGATGGGGGACGTGGAGGGTGTGTGCAAGGTATTGACAGAAGAAATCTGTGCAGCATGTGAGGTGGTGTGTGGGGTGAAGAGGAGACGAAAGGGGGTTCAGGGAACACCATGGTGGACCGAAGAGGTGAGAGAGGATGTGGCACAAAAGAAGAAAGCATATAATGAGTGGATGAGAAACAGGGGCAACAAAGAAGCTGAGAGACGGACGAGAGAGTTATATGTAGTGAGGAGGGGAGAGGTGAAAAGATTAGTAAGAGAGAGTAAGCAGAGAGTGGATGAGGAATTTGGAAGGAATTTGAGTGCAAAGTGGAGGGAATGTAAGAAAATGTTCTGGAAGGAGGTAAAGAGAGCTAGACAGGGTGCCAACGAAGGCAGTGGGGGTGTGAAAGATAAAAATGGTAGATTACTAGTGGAGAAGGGAGAAAAAGTAAACAGATGGAGAGAACACTTCAATGAACTGTTGAACATAGAGAATGAAAGTAATGCAAGTATAAGTGGCTGGGGAATGGCAGGGAGAAGGAGGGTTGTGAGAAGAGAGGAAGAAATCACCAGGATGGAAGTGGTGGAAGCAATGAAGAAAGTTAAAATGGGGAAAGCCCCAGGAATTGATGGAGTGTGTGGTGAAATGCTGAAGCATGGGGGAGAGATAGTAATAGAATGGATGTGGAAGGTGTGCAGATTGGCTTGGGAGGAGGGTAGAGTCCCGGAGGACTGGAAGTCAGGTATAATTATTCCTCTGTACAAAGGAAAAGGGGAAAAAGCAGTGTGTGGTAATCATAGGGGCATTTGCCTTCTCAGTGTAATAGGAAAAATATATGGTAGGATACTTATTGACAGAGTTAGAGAAATTACTGAGGAATTAGTTGGAGAAGAACAAGGAGGTTTTAGGAAGGGAAGAGGTTGTGTAGACCAGATATTCATTCTTAGATCCGTAGTGGAAAAGTTTCTAGAGAAGGGCAAGAAGTTGTATGCAGCCTTCATGGATCTGGAGAAAGCATATGACAGGGTGGATAGACAAGGTTTGTGGAAGGTATTAAGAATATATGGAGTGGATGGGAAGTTGTTGAAGGCAGTGAAGAGTATGTATGAGGGTGCTAAGGCTGCAGTGCGTGTGGATGGCAAACTGAGTGAATCTTTCCATTTGAAGGTTGGATTGAAACAAGGATGTGTCATGTCTCCATGGTTGTTCAATCTGTATATGGATGGGGTTATAAAAGAGATACAAGGTCGGGCAGTGGATGTTGGAGCGGCCCTAGTGAGAGAGGGCAGTGTTTGGAAACTACCTGTACTGTTGTTTGCAGATGATACTGTGTTGTTGAGTGAAGACGAAGGGGAGCTGCAAGGCTTGGTAGATGAGTTTGGGAGAGTGTGTAAGAAACGGAATCTAAAGGTGAATGTGGGGAAGAGTAAAGTGATGGTCTTCGAGAGAAGTGAAGCCAGTGAGTGTACAGTGAGATTGGATGGGAAGGAAATGGAGAATGTGAGTGAATTTAAGTACTTGGGCAGTGTGATGAGTAAGGATGGTAGTCTGGAGGGTGAAGTGCTCGAAAGGGTACAGCAGGGAAGGAAGGTTGCTGGTTCGTTGAAAGCAGTGATAAGAAACAGGGAGGTGAGCATGGAAGTGAAAAAGTTGTTACATGACAGTATTGTGATACCAACTCTGACATATGGAAGTGAAGCTTGGACCCTGTTGGAAGGACAGAAGTCAAGAGTGAGAGCAGTGGAAATGAGTTATTTGAGAGGAGCATGTGGAGTCACATGGAGAGACAGACTAACAAATGAGGAAGTGAAGGAGCGTTGTGGTGTGGTTGAGGACGTGATGGGAAGCGTTAGGAGAAACACGTTAAGGTGGTTTGGGCATGTGGAGAGGATGGAGAGTGAAAGATTGACGAGGAGAGTGTATGTGAGTGAGGTGGAGGGGGCGAGAGGGAGGGGGAGGCCGAGGATGAGATGGAGGGATGGAGTGGAGAGGTATATGAGAGAGGGGGGTGTGAGTTGGGAGCGTGGTAGTGAAATGGCAGGGGACAGAGTGACATGGAGGCGATTTGTTTGTGGCCACCCCGTTCGGGATTGAGGCGTCTGGCAATAGATAGATAGATAGAAGTAATCCATAGGAGAGTGAAGAATAGTCTTAGCACAGTTCCAGGCTGAAACATAACCCATTAAAAAGGAGATTCAAGTGTGTTTTTTAGGCCTTCTTTTTGTGACAGCATTAGAACAAGTGTGATTACTTTTTTATTTTTTTTTCCCCACAGGATAAGAGAAAGGAAAGCAGGTATGCTTCCCTGTCATATGTGAGGCACACTTAGATGACTCTTGGCCATGCAATTTGTAATCATTCCTAGGAAAATTTAAAAAATATTGCCTGAGGGCCTCCCAATCAGCAGCCGCAAAGTGCCACAGTCACTGCTTCTTGGGAGAGTCCAAGCAATAGGACAGGCTAAGCTGATAAGGGTGTGATCAGAGGAGCCCAATGGAGAAAAAAGATAACAGAGTAAGCTGAAGGATTGGTTGTAAGAAAGATGTCAGGTATGCTGGAACCCTATCCAAGGTGGTCAGGGATATGGATAGGGTGCTGTACAAACTGCTTTAGGTTATTAAGGATAGAAGAGATGTAAGTTTGTTCAACATATGGATCAGTGAATGGAGAGGAAAGCCAAAGGTGTTGGTGAATACTGTATTGAAATCACCTAGAATGGAGATTTCAGAGAAAGGAGGAATTTATTTGTTTCTTCTTAAGACCGAGATAATCAAAGAATTATTAATTCAGTAGAATTAGGGAATAAGTACACAGGGCAGATGTACTGTACTGTATTTAGTCAGATAATGATAGAATAGCCAAAGCCAGAGAGTAGAGAATTCACAGGATTCAAGTTCAGGAACACGAGAGCAAGATACAAGTATGTTGTTGCATTCATACACACAACCGCCACCCTTGGCTTTGAAGTGATTATAGAAAAAATAGGAGGATACAGAGAACGATTTGCTCTCAGACACCACAGCTGAGTCTCTGAGGAAGAGAAGGTGTGGTTTGGAGGAGGAGAGGTGGTATTCAACAGAAATGAATAGAGAGTGAGTCAGGAAGTGGTTCCATGCATCTCACTTGGTCATCACTGGGAGGGGGGCTGATGTTCAGGGCAATACAACATCTTGATTAGAGCACTATACTACAGACCTCCCTCCCCCCACCTTCCAAACATCCATCCATCATAGGTACACTATCATTAAATAGAGTTGATCGAGTTCACCTAGTTTGGCATAGATCAGGACACTGTCCAGTCTCTCTATCCTTCCAGCATAGATCTGGGTAGGGTAGAGTCGTAGATGATACATGCCCAGCTTGTAGTGTTGGCTCAGTAACATAGTGCACCTAATGGAGCAAAGCACAGCACATGAAACACTAATATGCAGACATAACTTAATGGCACGGGGTCAACGCGACAGGGACGATTGCTTATCTGCAGTTGACGAGTCAGGTCTGTTTGATCAGAAATTTTTGGGTTACACAACAACAACAACAACCCACATCAAGAAACAGAAATAACATCCAGTCAAGGATCATATAAATATGAGAGGCTCACAGTCCATCACTTCAGCTCAAGACCCATCCCAGCCTTGTAACTTTTATGTTCCCCCCTCCCCCCTAAAGAATAACAAAATGAACAACTGTCCAACACAACTACAGTAATCCCTCATTTATCCGGACATAATAGAGCCAAAGGCGTGTCTGGGAAGTGACAACATCTGGATAATGAAAGCTATTCCCCTACCATACCCAGACCATACCTATACCCACCTCCAACCTATATCTAACTCATTTGTACAGTATCTGTGCATAATTTGGCAGTGTTTTCTGGTCATTCAGGCATATTTAGACATCAAAACACACACAGAAATATCCAAAGTAATGGTAAACACCAAGAAAACCATATAGAAAAACCACTGAAAACCATAAAACACCCTGCCAATACACTACTGTATGTACTGAACCCCTCCTTATTTTGGCAGTGTTCTTTGGTCATTCTGCCATATTTTTAGTCAAAACATACATAGGATTATCCATAATATTTTGCAACACCAAGAAAACCACAAAAAAACATTGAAAACCAAAAAACACCCTACCTAAACACTGCTGTATGTACAGTATATACCCCTCAGTTTGGCAGTGTTTTCCAGTCATTCTGCCATATTTTGACATCAAAACATACAAAGGATTATCCAAAATAATTTTCAACACCAAGAAAACCATGCAAAAAAGAAAAAATTGAAAACCAAAAAACACCCAGCCTAAACACTACTGTATGTACAGTACCCCGCCAATTTTTAGCACTGTTTTTGGGTCATTCTGCCACATTGTGACATCAAAACATATACACCAGGCCCTCAACGTTCGTGAATTCTGCTTTTGCGGCCCCCCACACATTTGCAGAATGTCCTTGGATTGTCCTTCTGTGGAGCCGAGATTTCGTTTGCGGCCAGAAAGTGTCGCCGCACGGATGCTCGCGAGTCATTTAGCACCAAAAACAGTCCTGCACCAAACCACCACGCTCCTCTGTCTCCCTCTCAGTCTGTGTCCTGCCATTGTCGCGGTCATTTCGCTGCCTATACATTTTTTTTTTTTTTTTTTGGTGTGTGTCCGACTCTGGGCATAGGCTTTACAGCCTGCTATCAAGGCCCAGCTGTCCTCCTACATACCATACACCTCTACATGTCACCACTTCGGCGCTAACACCCACCGTCCATATTGAATACATGCTAGG
Source organism: Birgus latro (assembly GCA_018397915.1). Lineage (NCBI taxonomy): Eukaryota > Metazoa > Arthropoda > Malacostraca > Decapoda > Coenobitidae > Birgus > Birgus latro. The sequence continues at coordinate 5,798 of JAGKTI010024189.1, read as the reverse complement.
GCTGTCTCATACAGGACTGGTGTATTGGTATTAGCGGGGTTATTTTTACGACATGTTGGCGGGTCTTCTGGTAGATCAGTAAAGCCTGATTTAATGAAATTCAAATCCTTAAATTGTTCCCTGCCCCAGCGAGGATTCGAACCTGGGTCCCTCGGGACATTGCCATGCCAAACCTCCCCTGAGCTCGGTATTGTGCCCAATAATTGTGTTCTCACGTGTTCAAAGGTAAGAATTGCTGTGCTAATTTATGAGTGAATTAGCTCCCAATATTGCAATTTACTTGTGTAGCTTTCTCCCGCATGTGGTTGTGTTGGCCCACTAGCATGGGCCCCCAGCGTCCCACATCCCTTACAGGTGAGCCCACCTCTAAACGGGCAAGGAAAGTAATGAGCTTGGAGGAAAAGGTGAAATTGCTAGACCGGTGTAGGGAGGGTATGAGTTATGCTGGTGTTGGGAAATTATTTAACGTAAATGAGAGCACAGTGAGGTACATAAAGAAAAATAAGAAGAAAATCAGGGCGGCATTGGCATCCACTGCATGACCCTCAGCCAAGCAAGTGTCGCAGGTGAGAGACATTGCGATGTCGAAGATGGAGCATACACTGTATGTGTGGATTAATGACCACAGCAGGAAAGGAAATCCCATAGACAGTGTTGCAATTAGGGCAAAGGCAAAAGCACTGTACGACAGGATGACCAGTTCACCTCCTGACCCGGACACCCCAAGCACCAGCGCAGACCCCAGACCAACCACAACCACTCATCCTGAAATCGCATCCAGCAAAGGTTGGTTCGATAGATTCAAGAGGCAGTTCTCCCTTCATAATCTGAAGATGAGAGGGGAATCTGCATCGGCGGACCATGTGGCAGAAGCAGCATTTCCGGAAGCACTTCAGAGAATTATTAATGAGAAAGAATATAGGCCTGAGCAGGTATGGAATGTTGATAAGGCAGGCCTATATTGGAAAAAAATGCCTGCTAGGACCTTCGTCTCAAAGGAGAAAAGTGCTCCCGGGTTCAAGGCAGCTAAGGACCACTGCACCTTACTGATGTGTGCCAACGCTGCTGGCCACATGATCAAGCCAGGATTTATTTATAAGCCGGCGAATCCCAGAGCACTGAAGTGACGCAACAAAAACCTCCTACCAGTATTCTGGATGCACAGTAAGAGAGCGTGAACCACCAGCGCCATCTTTCTGGAATATTTCCACCACTGTCTCCTGACGGAGGTGCAGTCATACCTTCAGGAGAAGGGCCTTCCTGGCAAAATCCTCTTGCTCCTGAACAATGCTCCGGGCCACCCACCGTCACTTGAGGGTATGTGTGAGGATGTGGAGGTTGTGTTTTTGCCGTCCAACACAACCTCCATGATACAACCTCTTGACTAGGGTGTAATAGCAGCCTTGAAGACATACCGTAAGGCTCTGTGCATCTTTGGATACGAACCCTGACCTGAGCATCTTGGACTACTGGAAAGGGCTCACCATCACTGACTGCCTCACAGTGATGCAGGAGAGTCTGAAGGATGTGCGCCCTAAGACAGTTAATGGCTGTTGGAGGGCTTTGTGGCCGGAGTGCATCCAAGATATTGCGGGATTTGCTCCTCAGGAGCAGGTGAACCAGGCCATGAGGAAGACAGTGGAGTTGGCAAGGCTTGTAGGTGGTGAAGGGTCAGATGATATGGAGGAGGGTGAGGTGAGGAAGCTGGTGGGAGAACATGATGTGGCCCTTACCGACGAAGTATCAGTGGAGCTTGTGCAGTCAGCGAGCGAGGAGGAAGATGCAGAGGAGGATCCTGATGAAACAACCTTTGCAGCAAGGCCTCACCCTTGAAAAGCTGGGGGAGATAATGAGGGGATCACAGACATGAAGCAACTCTTGTATGATGCAGACCCATCGATAGTGAGGGTGTTGAAGATGATGAGTGGCCTAGATCAGACCATAATGCCTTACAAAACACTGTTGGACGACATGAAGGGAAAGTGGTTTCAGTCACCTATCACAATGTTCTTCTCAAAGACACCGCGACCTCTTTCTGCTGATGCTGCTGTCATGCACTCATCTTCCTCCACAACACCTGAGGCTGAGGAGGCTGTATTTGTACCTGAACCTTAACCTGTGTCTGACCCTGAACCTGTTCACTCTGACTCTTACGGCACATCATCCTCTCCACCTGCCTCTGAGGATGAAGTCAACGATCCACCACCACGCGGCGATGATGCTAGAAGTGGAGATGAGGTTGAGTCTATGCTCATGTAGACTCCTTATACCATGCAGTTACACTCCACATCATATCCAGTCATCCATCATTGGTAGCTGCTTGGCTATCATCTTCAACGTCATCGATGTCATGTTCATCATCATCATCATCATCGCAAGTCGTCAGAGTTCATCCGCCAAAACTTCAGGGACAGTGGTGAGTTAACTCTGAATTTAATGGGTATGGTTGTAAGAAGTTGGGGTAAATATGTAGCTGATGACTTGCCCACACTCTCGTGGATGTGCGCGAGACGCACTCACTCGCTGGAGTTTGTGGAAGTCACCAGGTGCATATTTACCCAAACTTAGTACTGTACAGCCATACTCAATCGAAATTTAGTTGTTACTAAACTTTTTTATACAGTTGATCTGTCACTATTTGTGATATTTTATGCTGCTTTCAGGTCCCACATATGGTTTAATAAGTACAGTATGTGCACATTTGCTTACAAGAGGTGATTTGCGGCTGTAGAGGCATTTTTGGGGGGGGGGGCAAACATTCGTAGATTTTCCACTTTCGCGGGGGTCTGTGTCCCCTTACCCCTGCGAATGCTGAGGGCCTGGTGTATAGGATTATCGTTTCGCTTCGTTTCATTTTTGAAGGCTCCAACATGCTTGCATGCGTCGGCCTTGGTCACCTAATGGCGGCTCTCCACGCTGCTCGATCCCTGGCAGCCTCCCTTTTCAGTCCCTTAATCCTTAAGTCACACTTAATGACCTCGTCCCATGTCTTTCTCAGTCTACCCCTCCCAACCCCTCCCCCAATATTAACACCTCTCACCCTCTGTACCCAATTATCCTCCCCCATCCTCTCCACATGTCCAAACCACCTCAGCCTACCTCTCCTCATCACAACACCAATACAATCCAGTCCCATCCTACCTCTCAACTCTTCCATCGTAAACCCAGCCCCCCCAGGCCTTGCATGCAGGGACGCACTGCACATCCACCTAATCATTGTCAATTCTGCACTAATGTTTTCATAATGTCATACAATAATACAGTACTGCTTACACTGTTAATCTTTCTCTCCATTGGGCTCCTCCGATCATAACCTTATTACCTTAACCTGTCCTATCGCTCCAGTGTGGCCTGTGGACCCTCAAAAGAAACGTTGTCTGTGGCACTTTGGAGCTGTAGATTGGGAGGCCCTCAGGCAGTACTTCTTTGATTTTCTCTGGAATGTTTATTGCTTCCATGGCCGGGAGCCATCTGCGTGTGCCTTACACATTACGGAGGTTATTCTGTTGGGCATGGAAGCATATATTCCTTTCTCATATCCTTTGTCTAATACAAGAATGCCTTGGTTTAATCACGCTTGTTCTAATGCTGTCCGCAACAAGGAAAGGGCCTATAAAAGGTACCTGAGCCAACCCACCCCTGAATCACATCTTTCTAATTTTTCTGCCCGGAATCGTGCTAAGTCTGTTCTTTGCTCTGCCAAAAATAATTTCATCCGCACTAAATGTTCTCAGTTCTCCAACTCGAATTCTTCCCACTCCTTCTGACACCTTGCCAAAAACCTTTCTAACAACTTTATCTCATCATCCTTCCCTCCTCTTTTCTACTCTGATGGCTCTGTAGCTATTTCTTCTACTGATAAAGCAGATCTCTTCGCTCAGACTTTCTCCTCCAATTCCACCTTAGACAATTCCGGTGCTATTCCTCCATCACTTCCCCCCTCTGACTTCCTCATGACTGACATTAAGATTTCTTCAGCTGATGTATTTTCTACCATCACTGGCTAACAAGGCATATTGGCCTGATGGAGTCCCTCCTGTTCTCCTCAAGAACTGTACTTCTGTGCTTACACCCTGCCTAGATAAACTCTTTCGCCTTTGTCTGTCAACTTGTACCATTCCCTCTTGCTGGAAGTTTGCTCTCATTCAGGCAGTCCCAAAGAAATGTGACCATTCCCAACCCTCTAACTATTGTCCAATTGCTGTAACGTCCTGTGTTTCAAAAGTTTTCGAGTCTATTCTTAACAGAAAAATTTTAAAGCATCTTTCCTATCATAACCTTCTTTCTGATCGTCAGTATGGATTCCATCAGGAACGCTCCACTGGCGATCTTCTCACCTACCTTTCAGACTCCTGGTCATCCTCCTTTCTGGACTTTGGCAAAAGCTTTGCCATTGCACTTGACATCTCAAAGGCTTTTGATCGAGTCTGGCATAAATCTTTAATATCCAAACTCCCCTCTTACGGTTTCTGTTCTTCTATCTGTGCCTTCATCTCTAGCTTCCTTTCTGGTCGTTCTTTAGCCGCTGTTGTAGACAGCTATCATTCTTCTCCTAGATCTACGAGTATCAACAGTGGTGTTCCTCAGGGGTCTGTCCTATCACCAACACTCTTCCTTTTATTCATCAATGTCCTTCTGAGTTATACATCTAACCCTATCCACTCATATGCTGATGATTCCACCCTTCACCTTTCCATTCGGTTCCCGCAATGTCCATCTCAGCAGTTGCTTCAGCAAACAAGGGATGAGGCTATGGCACACCTTATGTCTGACTTGGCTCATATCTCTGACTGGGGTAAAAATAATCTTCTTTTTAATGCATCAAAGCCTCAGTTTTTACACCTATCAACGCGACATAGTCTCCCACAGGAGTACCCACTAATGTTTAATAAAGTCCAGCTAGTTCCTGCATCATCCTTGAACATGCTTGGGGTTTCATTCAATCGGGATTTATCTTGGAAAGAACATATTACATCTCTTGTGAAATCTGCTTCCAAGAGATTAGGTGTGCTAAGCCAACTCCGAACCTTCTTTACCCCTGCTCAGTTGTTGACTTTATACACAGGTTTTATTTGCCCCTGTTTAGAGTACAACTCTCATGTGTGGGGTGGCTCCCACATACTGCTCTTCTCAGTTGGGTGGAGTCAAAGGCTTTTCGTCTCATTAACTCTCCTCCTCTTACTGGCTTCCTTCAACCTCTGTCTCTTTGCCGCACTGTTGCATCTTCGTCTCTTTTCTGTTGCTACTTCAATGGCCACTGTTCTTCTGAACTCGCTGCTTGCATCCCTCCACCTCTACGACGGGCACGTGGCACCCGTCTAGCAACAACCTCTCATCCCTTTTCTGTCCAACTCTCTAATGCAAGAGTTAACCGCTACTCCCAGTCCTTCATTTATGCAACTTGTCAACTCTGGAACTGTCTTCCACTGTCTGTATTTCCTACTTTCTATGATCTCCAGTCTTTCAAACACTGTGTCCAGGCATCTCGAAATGAACGGATCTTGAATTTGGCTTTTTTTTGTATTGTTTTTGTTTTTTTCTTGGAAGGAACAGTTTGTGGGCCCATGGCCTTTGGTTCCTTCTTCCTTGCATTAAAAAAAAAAAAAAAGCATTTTCATAGTACAAGTACTATATGCATCCTGCCACCCCATTGGACTACTGTATCTATCCACATCAGCTGCTGGCCATATCTGAAAGTAGCTGTCTGATGCAAATCTGGACATGCTGGACCAAAACATCTGTTTTCAGGCAGAAAAGAGCCGAAGTGAACACTTTTACTATCTGTCTATCTATCTATT
>JAGKTI010024187.1:0-14486 GCA_018397915.1 Birgus latro | reverse complement strand
ATAGTAGTCAGGAATATATTTGTACATTTATCTATGTATCCATCAGTCTGCCTATCTATCTATCTATGTGTGTGTGTGTGTGTGTGTGTGTGTGTGTGTGTGTGTGTGTGTGTGTGTGTGTGTGTGTGTGTGTGTAAGCTCATTCCGTAAACTAAACCACATACCTGACGCAGACTATATGAGGCCACTGTGGTTCTATAACTGCATAAAGCATTTCATTTAAGCCACAGCGCTACTCCTGACAGCACTTCACACAGCGGTAATAAAAAGCGTTGCCTTGACGCTGTGCAGCAGTGGCGTGGCGTGGGTGTCACTGCACGTCAAGGTGAAGATGGCCAAAATGTTGTGCCTATCGATTGCGCGAGGCAAAGGAGACTGTTTTTTTGTTTTTTTAGTCTTTCCTCAGAGCACAATCAGAATTAGTGGGTTTATATCCAGACCCCACATATATTGCTGGGTGAACAGTGAGAATGGAAGGTAAATTTTGTCCTGTATAGGGGAAAACAAATCGATTTTTTCAATCCGACTGGCCCCTGAATAATTGTTTTTTTTTTCTAGTTGTGGGTTGGATGTGCTAACCAGTGTACCTTCGGCTTCCCGTCTGTTGAGCGGCACCTGCTATGTATACAGAAAATTATATTTAAAAAAAGAAAAACTAACCCTTTAATTACTACCTGAGCATTTCTGTTTTGGTTTTGTTAACACAACGTTGATTTTATTAGTTGGACTCTGAGTAAAATGTGTTTGAGAGTATTAACAATTTAAGAAAAACTTTCATATCTCTCTAGTACGCAAGTAATGGAATACTGTATGGTATTCATTATATTTTCGACTTAACTATGTATAAGAATCGCAGGTCTCCAAAAGTATTCATTACAAAATATCTGTATGATGCCAAGCACATACGGTTGAGTGCTGCTCTAGACAGGTGTTAATGAGGAGGAACTGGTGTGATAAACATTGGGGTTCAGGAGGGTGCATAGTTACCTCCACCAACGAAGTTGAAGGAGGTTATTTATTCACCTGTTTTTGTCTGTTTGTTTGCCCACATGAAATCTCCAGAAGTTCTCAATGAATTTTAATGAAATTTTGTGGAAGGGTGGGTCATGGGCCAAGAGAGAAATGTTTAAATTTTGGTGCGGGTTCGGCTCAGGATCAGGATCCTGCAATGGCTTTGGCGGAGTATGCGCTGTCTGAGTGCTTTCCGGTTGACAGTTGTTATTAAACGCCATGTACCCAGGAATATTGAAGTGATCTGGCCTTGACTTTCATGCTCCTGAGAAGAATAGATTTTTAAAGCCTTCCAACATTTTTGGTTCTGTCCTCTCTGAATTAAGACGACATATGCAAACACACTGGACGACAATGAAAGTATAATACTGAAAGGCAGATTTATTGAAAGTACTCCTGATTATGCATGGTGGAATTAAACCAGTTACCTTGCTGAGTGCCGTGTCGAGCGAAAATTAGTAGTATTTTGGAATGTATGACGGAAGAGATGCAGTCAAATGAAGTGTGTCTGGTATCGGCCATTATTTATATGCCTGTAATATGATTATCACACTTTCTGTTTTTCTTTTTAGCTCATCGTTACGCACAACCGGTATTCAAGCGAGAGAGAGAGAGAGAGAGAGAGAGAGAGAGAGAGAGAGAGAGAGAGAGAGAGAGAGAGACGGGTGTTGGGTAATAAGTATGCATGACGATGGAATCAGGCTGGAAAATGAAAACGGCCTCTGTTCTCCCAAGGCTGGCGAAACCGTTTCAGCCATTCCTCAGATTCTCCGCAACACCACTGTATATTTCTATTCATTACTTTTTATCAGTTTACGGCCAAAAATCCGATGAACAGGTGAATTGTAGTCTAGACACAAGATTTACTTACCGTATTTTCCATGACCTGGGAGCCTTCCAACTTGTATGATCCTGTTCGGCAAACAGAGTCACACGTTCGAGGACAAGAGGTGAATGTCTGCACAAGGGGGGCCCACAATAATTTCTCTGACTGGAGTCCTGAGGGTTTTGCTTGTTCAGGCCTTACATATGATACGAGTACGTTGTTGAGTTTTGCAGGCAAGTTTATTGGACATGGAGAATATGTTCTGTGTAATTAATATCCTTATCCTTACCAACCTAAAAAAAAAGTTGGGTTACCTATCTAGTCAAATACCTAGTAACTGTGTGGTTAACCCCTTGATTCCCATGACGTGTAGTATATTTTATCGTTCATCTACTGACGATTTTACTCAGCTTAGACCAGAATATTTTTCCAACAATAGGTGTTATAATTAGCCTTAAGTAACCATACTAATTTTTTTTCCCAAGCTGGATATAACAGCCTGTTAACAGAAGCAACAAACTGAAGCAAGACGTCATTACACGGAAGGGATAAACGTTTACATTAAATCCCAAGAGTATATTGACAGGTTAATACTAATGGCCTGAATACCAGAAACTGATCCGTATTCATATTTCACTTAGATTTATCATCGCCAGAGTTTGCGGCAGTAAAAAAAACAAGAGGATATTGAGGAATATAATGCAAATTAAATTGTTGAGGAAAAAGTGTTACGAAATGTCTAAAGCCATGAAGAACAGGACCTTAATCATCTACATAATGTTTAATATCGGTAATAAAGATGTAGCGGCGCCTCTAAAAATTAACCACTTCATTACAGTAGGGCTGATTTCCCCCACTGTGTTGTCAAACGATTTTTTCCTCTCTGTCTTGGGTATTCCTTACAGAAATCCAGAGGTAACATATACCTTTGATAACGCAGTAATCTTGAAGTGTGAACATACTATAATAATAATTAATAATAATAATAATAATAATAATAATAATAATAATAATAGTAAAAGCCATCAGATTCAAGGGGTAAATGAAACAAGTTTTATATTTCTTTCTTCGCTGTTTTAAAGACACTAAATAATTCCAGCACTAAACGATGTCAACAAACTGCAGCATAAAAGCAACAGAAAATTACTTTGCAGTGTGCTGAATATCTGATTAAATATGCAGTTTTCTTGCACCCTAACACATAAAGAAAATACAGATTTTTCGGGTGCATGGTGCAGAATACAGGAATGTGCTGTAACACTGTGAGGTGTTTGGAAACTATTGAACTGTTTGCAGTAAACAGAAGGTAATATACCTTGGCTCTTAAATCATACTGGGATAAACACTGTCATCCCATAAACCCATTCACTCTGATGACGTCTTTTTCATTTTACATACAACACTACCAGATTATTATATTTATTGTAGAAAGGATCGCAATTGGTGAAGGAGTTAACAAAGGCAATGCCAGAATTCACCTCAAAAAGCCTTTTCATAGCTCAATAAAGCTGTCCAGAGACAGCAACAATAAACCGATATATGCGTCGTTAAGTTACATTCGAAATATTTCATCAAACGCGAACATTCGGGATTTAACACCATTCTTAACCCACTGGTGACTAAAATTTCTATGAGCTTAACAAATCTGTGTTGTGGCAGCGTGAGGTTCATAACTTCATGCGTCCGTAGAAACCGAAAGGGATATCGTCTTTAAATAGGCGAATCTTATTTTTGATTGCCCGTTTTCTTTTGTTTTTCTTTGCTACTACCATTTTATTTTATTTAGCTTAACTAAGAAATTCTGGACCTGTCAAGTTATAACTAATATTCTAGCGCCGTCAGTGCTTGTATTTCGTTCTTTTTTCACTCGGAATATTATATCCAGTTAACGAGGGATCGTCTTAAGGAATTCATCGACGCCTCCAGTCAGAACACATAATTTCTGTTCTATTTCTGCAACTAGCTACTTTTATTCAGATTACGAAAAACTCTCATGCATTGTTCAATAGCTCAGTACTTACTCTGCTCTGAAACTTAGATCTGTTCTATAAAACCGGGCCTTCTTTTTGGAGGACAGGTGATAGAATTAAAATCTTCCACACACTGAGAAAATACGAATAGAGAAGGGGTGTCTGAAGAAAGACACCGTAATGGCAGTGTTTTATGTGTGTTATTCTGCATTAAATTTTGGTAGAACCGAAAGGCACCGTACGTAGTCAAGAACAACAACAGAAACATCGCACAACGCACGTATCATTCTGAAACACGGACGAAATATTGTGATACGTGGAGTACCCTGTGAATATAAGTGCAAATAAAATCTTTGGTAATTATTAGGACTTGAAATTGCACAAAAATTATTATTATTATTTTTTTTAAGGCAATAGATAAATAATTTCATGTGTGTTGTACAGTACAAACCTCGCTAATTTTCACATCCATCATACCCCAGGTGTGCGAAAGTATTTTTGTTGACTGCACAAAGAATTATAAAAGAACCTACAACAAGCACCTTCCGTCATGCTTTGGGTTCGTACACTATACTGTACTCTGGGCCAGCGCATCGTGAGACGGAGTTCACATACCCACAGAACACTTCACCTTAGAGTTAATGAAGACTAGTGCCAGCCCACTGAGTTCGAAAGGTTTATCGAAGTAAACAGTGGTAGGGAAAACGAAATGAAATAGAGAGAGAGAGAGAGAGAGAGAGAGAGAGAATAGGTAGACAGGTAGATGAATATAGATATATTTCACTCTCATCTTAAATGTCAGGACCAACTTGCCTAGCCCCGGGCTCCTACGCTTCTCTGTGGGGCGACATAGGATTGGATAATGGATGGATGGATGGATATACATATTGATACANAAGAACCTACAACAAGCACCTTCCGTCATGCTTTGGGTTCGTGCACTATACTGTACTCTGGGCCAGCGCATCGTGAGACTGAGTTCACATACCCACAGAACACTTCACCTTAGAGTTAATGAAGACTAGTGCCAGCCCACTGAGTTCGAAAGGTTTATCGAAGTAAACAGTGGCAGGGAAAACGAAATGAAAGAGAGAGAGAGAGAGAGAGAGAGAGAGAGAATAGGTAGACAGGTAGATGAATATAGATATATTTCACTCTCATCTTAAATGTCAGGACCAACTTGCCTAGCCCCGGGCTCCTACGCTTCTCTGTGGGGCGACATAGGATTGGATAATGGATGGATGGATGGATATACATATTGATACACAGTAGATAGATAGATAGATAGATATGGAACATTGCTGAATGAAATGGTCTGGTGGTAGTAAGACTGATTTTTTTTTTTAATATGTAAAGGTAAAGGTGAGTTTAAAAGGTGGTGGCAGCAAAACTAAAATAAGAATGGTGTAAAAGCGACAATAGCATAACAAATACATAATTACAGTCTGGTATTTGGAACAATATAAAATATGTGGGATGTATAAGGAAGTTCAATCGTCTTGTCTGGGAAATGTTTATGTTATGACACCAACTCGAAGGGGAACTGCTTGAAAATTCTATTAATTCAAAAGGAGTTTCAGTCCTTTGAGTTCAGTAGGACTTGTCAAGACTGATGGAAGCATGGGTAAATTTTAAAAAGCTGTTAGTTTAAAAAATTACCTTAGTATTCAGGCTCCTGTGTATCACTCTCAGCTGTGTAAATCGTCTGACACACATTAGACTGTTGCATTCCATAGTGCCATAGTGCACGCTGCCACACCTCAGACGACCACGCCTCCTCCACACCTCATTTCACTCTCACACACCAGCACACCTTACCCGACACTGCCAGGTCTCATACGGCCACAACAATCACTGCCAGCCCAAATGCTGCCACGTCTCTTATTACACGCCTCGCTGTGCCACACCTTATTAATATCACACGGTCCCGAATTCCCCTGCTACACCTCATACTGCTTCATCTCATGTCCATCATGCCACATGTCATACACGCGTTATGTTGCTGCACCTCACATAGACAAATCACACGCTACCACACCTGAAGCATCACATCACACAATGCCACACCGAACACCGTCACACCTCTGAGGAGAATCGACAACGGGGTTCTCTCTCAGAGACCTAATGTTTTCATGAACTGGCTCAGATCACGGGGATTAAAACTTTATTTCCTAAATAGTGATCAACTACTGAGAAAAACAGGAGCTGTGTCTCAGCGCGATACTATTCATTGAATCAGAAACTTAATATTCAATGAACCATTCGGGTCGAAGGTTTTCATATTTGCCCTGTCCAGACATCGGTAGCACTTCATGCATAGAAAAAAAATATCTAATTTAGTTCAGTACATGTCCAGTGTTCTATAACAGCTCATTAAATATTCACTGAATGACACAATATCATATGCGTCGTAATGATGCAATGTCAGTCGACTAAAGAATCATGTAAAGAAACCCCTCCGAGTGGGAACCTATCAGCGATTTCGAGGTATTTTCCTCACTTCGCAAAATCATTGCTATAAAACAAGGCAAGAATTATCTTTGACGCATGTTTCTATCCTCAGCACGATTATGGAGTTAACTATCCTTTTCCTCCTTTTTTAAGCGAAAAGAGAGGGAGGAATGAGATGGGGGGAACACAAGCATTAAGTCCGCAAAACTTTTTCCTTCCAGTTAAATTCGAACAAGAAAAGGAAGTCCACTTCAAGATAAGCTCATTTCGACATGCTTGCATCTGAGACTGGAGATTATGGTCTGCGGTAATGACTGCGGAAAACAGTTCCTGCATTAAGTAGTTGCATCCTCCAAAGACCTGAGAGTCCTGGTTTACCCTTGCACTTGAGGTGCGCAGAAAAGGGATCAGAGAGCGTAGCTAGGCGGGTGTTGCGTGCTCGTCATAATGAGGGAAGAATTCACAGTTCTGAAGATCAATAATCAGAATACTAGCAACAAGAGAGAGAGAGAGAGAGAGAGAGAGAGAGAGAGAGAGAGAGAGAGAGATACAACACTGTGGCAGAGAGACAGAGGCTGAAGAAAGTGAGGAGAGGAGAGGAGATAGATTTAAAGCTTTTGATTCCACTCAGTTTAGAAGTGCTGTAGCGGTAAGCGACCACCTTCGCCCCTCCACTCTCCACACACGCGAGAAAACCGTAGGCCTACTCCACACATGGGTGGATAATGCATCTACCTAAAGACAACGGCTGAGTGGGGCTACAGAAGACACGGAATTGGTTCAGCACACCTTACGGCGACGAAGCTTTATTCATTAATTTATTTTTGAAGAGAAACAATGAGATATACACAAGATGACTCTCGAGAAAAGAAAGCAAGAATATTATGGTTGGGTTGCACACACAGTACAGTAAGTCAAAGCAGTGTCAATTGAAAGATTGTGCTGAGTTGAGATATGGTGCAATTAAATTTATTTGAAGTACTAAACATGACAAGTTTCTTTGCACCTAAGGCAGCTCTGCCTCATCCTATGACTGTTTTAGTAACTGTTTAATATAGGCTGCGAGAAGAGAGTGGAAACGTTAATAACGAATCATCACAGTGTATGAGTGGAGACCTAAATGCAGAGCTCAGATCATTAATAAGAAAGAGTAAGAAAGCAGGTGAAAGAACAGACTGCCAGGGAATTTCACGAATGAAAGTTTGTACGAAGAACATTGGTCGTCGAAACTTGCAGGCATAGAACGATCAGAAAGGAAAGATGAAATGAAGATACAGAAAGATTACCAGAGCCGGTAGGAAAGCAGTTTCTAAATTACTTCTTTATATCAGACGATGTTAAAAGTCTCTGGGATGTCTAGAGCAAAAGAAGAACTTTGTCGAACTCGGGAAACTGGCCATGAATTGAAAGAAAAATATAATCATCGTTGGAGTGTTCTTGACAGATTCAGTACTTGCGGACATAATGGTTATGAAAGGAAAGATGTCTGGAAATACCCCTGTAATTCCAGTAATAATAATAATAAAAATAAAAATAAACATGTAATACGCGTCCACACTAAAAGTGTGGAACGTGTTCGAGCGAGCAATTGATATTTGATTTCAATACTTGACGAAATGTAACGAATGCTTAATTTCTTTACCTGACATTTTACCGCAGTTGTCTTCAAAAGACAACAATCTGCTAAGCTGTACACTGCAGTAAAAGTATTCAAATGCTGACTGCTTTCTGTTCACTCGCAAAAATTACTTTCACCAAATCTCTCGGTGCACTCCAATTCGAATCAGAAATAAGAAATTCAGAGTTTCTTACGCTGATCAGGGTATTGTATTAGTGTAACTCGGATTCAGTAAAAATTCTCGAAAAAAAAAGCCAAACAGAAGGTAATACAGTATTTGTTTTCAAGAGGCAAAACCCTTAAATTAATTACCAAAAGGGAAGGTAAAGCTCACAAGAAAACTAATTTAACTTTACTGTACACTATAACATACACACACACACACACACCAAAGAAGAAACCAGAATTCGTTTTAAGAAGCGGAATGCATATAGCCTTGCATATACATATATAAACTAGTTAACTCTTACCTACCCAGATCACACTCAGTGGAGGCTATGTTCACAATCAGCACTCACAGATACAAAACTCGAGTAGCTTGGAGACAGGGTTAAATCCAAGTACAAATCACACACAAGTGTAGGTGAAGAAGTGAATAAATCACATAAGTGTAGATGTAGAAGTGAATAAACTGATTAGGTGCACAAACAGTGTTTTTGTAATCAATGTCACGTATTGAGCAATGTGAGAAAATATGAGGGAAAGTGTAACAAAATGTGATAAAAATGTACATGACAGTGACAAAAGATGTATGAATGTGTCTCTTAAAAGTGACTTAAAAAAGAGACGCTCCTGCTAATTTCTGAGCTTATAAAAGGTTGGTTTCTCCGCCTCTTTCGGTTAATTAGCCATTAGGCTGTCTTGAATACAATCTCCAGCCACTCACCAACACTGAAGCCATGTGCGACCCATGGGGGCCTTACTCAACTCACATATAGCCAGTTACGAGCTGTCAAGAAAGTCAGAGAAGCATTTGGCAGAATCTGATTGGTACCTACTCTGTGTCAGGGGGAAAATGTATAATTCAGGAGGAAAATGTGATATTGTATAATTGGAGTATATAATGTTTAGCTATGTGTGCTAGGAATGACTATCGAGTCATTTATTACGAGAGAATAGACTCGTGAAATCAAGTGGCGATTTCACTTTATGCTGGCTTACTTCGCCTATTCTCTAGAGTCGAGAATTTATAGACTTTCTCAACGGTACACAGCAGAGACTAGACGCTCAAGTAGGCTGTAATATTGTACCGTTGGCCTCTGAGAAAGTTATTTTCTCCCCTTAACATTCAAATAATAATAAAAAAAATAATAATCAGGATCTTGGCTGAGCCAAACTCCTAGCTAGCACAACGGATTTAAGGATTAATGCTGAAAGCTGGCCTAAGTACCAGTCGTGATTAATATAAAGAGTTGTGCTAATGTGGAGTAGCAAAACTGTACTAAATATGTGGGAAAATTAAACACGACTGTTACATTTAACAAAGCTCAAGAAAACGAACTGTAAATTTATTGAATACAAGAAAATAAGTTTATGTTACATGACTCCAATTCAAATTAAAGAAAGGGAAATGCACTCACTCAAACACTCAGACAAATAGCTAAATAACCCAAAAACTTAAGCCTAGGAAAACAAAAGGAAATACTAATCGGTATAGATGAGACCGTGCTGCTGTCGATCACCAAGTTGGTAGGAGCTTCGGGGATTCACGCCAATACAAGCTGAGACCTGAAATCGCCAAGAAAAGTGATCGCTTGAGCCTTCGTACGGCACAACCAGACACTCACCAGACACTCCGTGACGAAGAAGCAGACTGGGTAAGGTTTTGAGTGTCTGACGTGAGGAATGTGAGAAAGGGGTGTGGCCGTAACGGCCTGGGAGACGGAAGTGATAATTCAGAAATTATCGCTCAGAGGAATGCACCGTCTGCACATAAAAACAATCACTCGCGAAAGAATGATGAAAGTTTTGACAACTTGATGCGAATATAAGTACGCGAGTGGACGGTTGAGAGAATGAGCGAAATCCCGTGCATTTCATAATCATTCGTTTCTCCCGCAAAATCACTCGATGTTACAATTTACGTTACATAATTTTACGATGTAGAAAATTCGTGACACTCTGAAATACGCTTCGCCCCTCTTAGGCTATGCCTACTTATTCAAGGACAGAGTAGTTTAACGCCCAAAATCTGGGAAAAACAACTGAGTGTTAATCTATCTGTATCTATTTCCACAGGGCCAACTGACCGCTTAGGCAAACACAGCTGCGTTGGGACTGACTCTACCCTCCGAGGTCAAAAACAGATAAGAAAAAGATTAAGTGATTTCTTAATCGCTCGCTTTCTCTGTACATCATCATCTCCCTCTTCTATTTCTATTTCATAACTGGGGTAACATCTCCCTTCCTGAGAGAAGAGGGGAAATTTCTTGACACTACAAATTAAGTTCTCAACAGGTAATCTGCTAACACTTTCCTGACACCGTGAATATGTCTCGCATCAAGGGAGTATTCCTGCATAAATAGGGCCCAGTGGGTCAATCTAAGATTTTTGTCCTTAAATCAGGACAAAAATTTCAGAGGGTGGTGATCAGTGTACATTACAACATCACCTGACCCTGGACCAACATATACAGAAAAGTGTTGGAGGGCATTATGGGTGCAAGAAGTTCTTTCTCAATAGATGAGTAATTCCTCTGGGCCTTATTGAATTATTTGCTGAAATAGCACACAGGCATCTCAAAGCCCTGATCATTATTCTGAAGCATAACTGCACCAGCCCCTAGACCACTGGCATCAACAGCTAATTTAAAGGGTTTATCAAAATTGGGAGCTTGAAGCACTGGGTGTCTTGATAGGATGGCTTTGACTTTTGAATAGGCATCCTCACATTCTGGCTTCCACTAATACTTGACTCCTTTTCTTAACAAATCAGTGAAGGGAGCTACAAGATCAGAGAAGTTCAGGAAAAAGCATCTATAGTACCCTACCATACCCAAGAATCGTTGCAATTCTCTCTTATTTTGGGGCTGGGGAGAATTAACTATGGCCTGATCAGGTGGACTCACTTGGCCTAAACTGACCACATAACCTAGGTACTGCACTCAAGCCCTTACAAATCCACATTTAGTTATATTAAGCACTAAATTAACAGAGGACAGTCTCCGCAACAGGGCATCTAGTTGGCTCAAGTGTCGTTTCCAAGTATTGCTGAAGATTACAACATTATCAATGTAGATTACACAACCATCCAAACCCTGGGTATGATCATTCATCAGCCCTTGGAAAGTGGCAGGAGCATTCTTCATACCATAGGGCATGACATTATTTTTATAAGTACTGCCACCGACCACAAAACAGGAAGTTTCTTGGACCCTTTCTGTGAGAGGGACTTGCCAATATCCCTTCATCAAATCTAATCTTATTATGTACGTAGCACTGGCTATAGCATCTACACAATCGTCTACTCTAGGAAGTGGGTAGGTATCAGTTTTGGTAAGAGAGTTGACTTTACGGTAATCGATGCAGAAACGATGTGACCCATCGGGTTTTGGAACCACTATGACCTGGGAGCACCACTCACTTTGATCGGGCTCGACTAACCTCTTGGATGATGGTCTGCTTCAGAGGACTAGCCCAGTAGGGTGACTGTTTCACAGGACCCGCATCTCCAATGTCCACATCGTATTGTGCCACATCTGTCCGTCCTGGGGTGTCCCGGAAGACATCGGGGAACTTGCTGAGAAGGGCAACAAGCTCGGCACATTGCTCAGCAGTGAAGTGAGAGAGTTTATCAGCCAGCATACTCCAAGCACCCTGGTTTCCCTCCAACTGATCGTCTGGTCCAGAGTCAAAGGGCAGCCCTGGTCCTCCGCTAACTCGGTAGCTGCCACCACGCATGCAGCCTTAGGGGGGTCCACATCTCGCCTGTGGTACTCCTTTAACATATTTACATGGCACAGTCTTCGTTCCTTCCTCTGGTCTGGGGTTAAAATGACATAATTCAACTTCACCTACCCCCTTCTCAACTACATAAGGGCCCGCAAAACTTGCCTGCAGAGGCTGACCATGAATGGGAAGTAAAACAAGAACTTGATCACCTGGGTTAAACACTCTGTTCCTAACTTTCTTAGAGTGGTCATAACATCTCTTCATCTTCTGAGATGACTCTAATGTGCCCTGGCTACTTCTATGCTATAGGCCAATCTTTCTTTAAATTTTGACACATAGTCTAGCAAGTTAATCTGGTCATCATCCTTGACCCTTTGTTCTTTGAGGAGTTTAAGAGGACCTCTTACCTCATGGCCAAAGATCACCTGAAATGGGGAGTAGCCTAAAGACTCACTCGGTGTCTCTCTGGTTGCACAGTGGAAAAGGCAAACACTTGTCCCATTCCTTTTCATCAGTACATAGCTTTTTGAGCATACTCTTCAAAGTTTGGTGATACCTCTCTAATGCACCCTGACTTTGAGGATATGCTGTGGATGTGATCTGGGAGATTCCTAACTCCTTATGGGTTTGTATGAACAGTCTGGAATTAAAATTACTGCCTTGGTCTGATCGAACTTCCTTAGGGAGACCAAAACGGGTAAAGAAGGTCAGCATCTCTTTTACAACTAATTTAGCTGAAATATTCCTCAAGGGAATGGCTTCGAGGTGTCTAGTGGCCATGTCTAACATTGTGAGGATGTACTGGTGGCCTGAGGAGGTTTTAGGCAAAGGGCTAACAATGCCCACAAGGACTCTAGTGAATGGAGCCTCAAACACAGGTAGAGGAATCAAAGGAGCCGCAGGGATGAGCTTACTGCTCTTACCGACTAGCTGACAGGCGTGACATGACCTACAGAACCGGGAGACATCTCGACGGATTCCAGGCCAATAAAAATGCTGCCAGATGCGGAAGAGTGTCTTCCTCACCTCTAAGTGACCTGCTAAAGAAAAGTCATGAGCAATGGACATAATTTTTTGCCTATAGGGCCTTGGAACTACCACCTGGTGTACCGTCTCCCACTCGTTATCATGAGCAACACTAGGAGATCTCCACCTTCGCATTAACACGTTGTTTGACCGTAAATAATAACATTTTGTCAATTCAGACTCACATTCATCTTCCCTAACTGCGGAGTCAATTAACGTGGCAATCTCGGGATCAGATCTTTGCACATCAGCTAATCTTGCATTTATATCAATGTGAGTAGAATCATCATCCTCAGAGTCATTTAATTGGACGAGAAAGGTATCACCAAGCCCAATAACATCATCGGCATTGCCAGTGCTATTACTGTCAACATTACTATGGCTGGCCTTTACCTCATAGCTCTAGTTACAGCACACGCGGGAAATACCTTAGGATCCAACTCTTTAGTCCTATCCTCACTCAGGGGAGTCTTGACACGCAGGGAACAGCAATCACTTGTCCTCCAGCCAAGTCATTGCCCAAAAGGAAAGTGACCCCTTGTACAGGAATAAGGTCAAAAACACCCACACGCACTGAACCAGTAACTAACTCTGACTGGAGCTTCTCCACAACCAGGGGAACAGATACAAACTCAGCTAGACCCTGCAACAAGACACATTCAATAGGGTCAGCTACATCAACAATCCCCTTCAACATTAGTGACTGAGAAGCTCCTGTGTCTTTAAGTATAGTGACTTCCTTACCACCTTTTCCATCAAGTGGAACTAACCCTTTAGATATAAAGTTAGCATATAAATGATTTGAGGAGGAGTCACATTGTGTACTGCTTGGGGGAGAACGCTCTGATGGAGTCTTATTACCACTCTTACTTGAACCTGACGGCTGCACTGCTCCAGTCTTACTAGTGTCTAACAATGGCTCTACAGGAGTCTGTCTATCAACCACTGACAGCTCCACTCTGGCCTTATCAACAATACGCATCTGCTGGGGTTGTGTCTGACTACTGCTAACAATATCTGTGGGTGGCTGCTCTCGGTTGGTGTCAAAAGCTCCCCAAGAGTTTACCAAAGTAATAGGTTTCACTTTGGAACTTTTCCCTCGTTTTCTCCAGCACCAATCTTCCAAGTGCCCCGTTTTCTGGAAATACTGGCAAAATCTGACACCTTTTCTTGACCCTCTGGCAACACTGTCTTCACTTACTTTCGTGAAACTAACATGCTCTGGGGTTGCAAGGTTCCCACTAGTGTCACTTAGCATTAACTTGCCTTTACCAGAAGAAGGGTTCACAAAAACTGGTTGGTTCACTCTCCTACCCATAGCAAATGAATGAGGCTTACGTTCATGCTTATGTATTATACTATAGTTATCATCTACAACAACAGCCTCAGCTAGGGTGTCTACCTCCTTTTCCACCAAGTGTGTTGCAATATCCCTGTCTATTTTATCAGTGAAATTCTCCAAGATCACTAACGCCCTCAATTTGGAGAAAGTGTCAACATTCTTAGCCCGTAACCATTGGTCACATAAATCTGTGAATACTCTAACATACTCTACATGAGTCTGATCTTTCTGTTCAATGGTGGATCTAAACTTAAGCCTATGTGCCTCTGGGACGAGTTCATATGCTTTTGGAATGGCCTCTTTTAGACAATAATAGTTAGCACTTTGATCAACTGATAATGAAATATAAAC
>JAGKTI010024186.1:0-14486 GCA_018397915.1 Birgus latro | reverse complement strand
TATCTGGGCTGTTTCCGGGCCAATCTCGAATAAAGGGAACCTCACAGTCTGTTAGCCACTGTTTCACTGACTTTGCAACATGTGCAGGGGCAGAATCTTGCATAAATACTCTTGCCTTGGTTTTATCAAAAGAGTCACTTAAAACATCGCATAAGAGCTCCAAATAATTGTTCTGGTTCACTTTTTCATTTGCAGGTAGAATTACCAACCTAGCAACACCATAATATGTAAAGCAGCCCCAAGCCATGAGCGAGGCTGGGTATTTAACAAACTTGGAAGAGTACTTAGGATCCAGGGGGTCACTGCCTGGTTTGCGGTACACTCGTGTTGAAGGGGTACCAGTGACAGTAAATGTTGACTCATCACTCCAAAGCACAGTTTTCCATTGCTCCTCACTCCAGGCAAGATATTTCTTACAAAAATTTACTCTCTTTTTCTTCTGAAGTGCAGTTAGCAGTGGTTTTTTACGAGCACAAAAACTCCTGTAGCCCAGATCGTCATGCAACAGCTGCTGCACACTTCTGACAGACACATCTGCCAGCAACTGTGGGTTCTTTTCTTTTAAATCCCGTGCTGTTAGCCTTGGATCCTTGCTAACTTGCCTTGAGATCAGCTAACGGGTCCTGAAGGTTGTCTTACGAGGTCTCCCAGGCTTGGGAAGTGGAGTGGGAGGAATGGCCTCCCCACTGTCCTTGAACCGCTTCACCAGTCTCTGCACTGTCCTCAGTCTAACACCATCTGATTTGCAATAAATGGGAGTTTGTGGCCAGCTTTGTATAAAGTAACCACATCCACACATTTGTCCTTGCTTGTGGTTACTTTAGGCATGATGAGAATGTGGCAGGTAACCAAGTAACTGTGTTATTTGAGTCAAAACATGCCCTCATGGTGCATGACACACAGAGACAATCCTCCTCCTGTGGCTGCCCAAACATTACTGAGCCTGCTCCTGTGGTGCCAAACCAATCAAGCAGGGTTGCCAGCTCCCGTTGAAAAAGCGTCAGCTCATTTCGCATCACAGGGGAGGGTAGTATTGACCCTACTTCACTTAACGCGAAGAAGAATGACGTCGGCAAAAAAACGTCAATACTTTCCGCGCCTACTGTATATACTATATATATATATACTGTAATATATACTGTAATACTATATAATGCTATATAGGAAAAGTATATTGTAGGATACTTATTGACAGAGTTAGGGAAATTACTGAGGAATTAGTTGGAGAAGAACAAGGAGGTTTCAGGAAGGGAAGAGGTTGTGTAGACCAGATATTCATTCTTAGATCCTTAGTGGAAAAGTTTCTAGAGAAGCGCAAGAAGTTGTATGCAGCCTTCATGGGTCTGGAGAAAGCATATGACAGGGTGGATAGAGAAGGTTTGTGGAAGGTATTAAGAATATATGGAGTGGATGGGAAGTTGTTGAAGGCAGTGAAGAGTATGTATGAGGGTGCTAAGGCTGCAGTGCGTGTGGATGGCAAACTGAGTGAATCTTTCCATTTGAAGGATGGATTGAAACAAGGATATGTCATGTCTCCATGGTTGTTCAATCTGTGTATGGATGGGGTTATAAAACAGATACGAGGTTGGGCAGTGGATGTTGGAGCGGCCCTAGTGAGAGAGGGCAGTGTGTGGAAACTCCCTGTACTGTTGTTTGCAGATGATACTGCGTTGTTGAGCAAAGACGAAGGGGAGCTGCAAAGCTTGGTAGATGAGTTTGGGAGAGTGTGTAAGAAACGGAATCTAAAGATGAATGTAGGGAAGAGTAAAGTGATGGGAGAAGTGAAGCCAGTGAATGTACAGTTAGATTGGATGGGAAGGATATGGAGAATGTGAGTGAATTTAAGTACTTGGGCAGTGTGATGAGTAAGGATGGAAGTCTGGAGGGTGAAGTGCTCGAAAGGGTGCAGCAGGGAAGGAAGGTTGCTGGTTCGTTGAAAGCAGTGATAAGAAACAGGGATGTGAGTATGGAAGTGAAAAAGTTGTTACATGACAGTATTGTGATACCAACTCTGACATATGGAAGTCAAGCTTGGACCCTGTTGGAAGGACAGAAGTCAAGAGTGAGAGCAGTGGAAATGAGTTATTTGAGAGGAGCATGTGGAGTCACATGGAGAGACAGACTAACAAATGAGGAAGTGAAGGAGCATTGTGGTGTGGTTGAGGATGTGATGGGAAGCGTTAGAAGAATCACGTTAAGGTGGTTTGGGCATGTGGAGAGTGAAAGACTGTCCTATCACCTACTCTCTTCCTTTTATTCATCAATGACCTTCTAAGCTGTACATCTAACGCTATCCACTCATATGCTGATGATTCCACCCTTCACCTTTCCATTCGGTTCCCGCAACGTCCATCTCAGCAGTTACTTCAACAAAAAAGGGATGAGGCTATGGCACACCTAATGTCTGATTTGGCTCGTATCTCTGATTGGGGTAAAAATAATCTTGTTATTTTCAATGCATCAAAAACTCAGTTCTTACACATATCTACCCGACAAAATCTTCCTCAGGACTACCCACTAATGTTTAATAATGAACAGTTATGTCCTGCATCATCCTTGAACATGCTTGGGGTTTCATTCTCTCAGGATTTGTCTTGGAAAGAACATATTACATCTCTTGTGAAATCTGCTTCCAAGAGATTAGGTGTGCTAAGCCGATTCCGTAGTTTCTTTACCCCTGCACAGTTGTTGACCTTGTACACGGGTTTTATTCGCCCATGTATGGAGTACAACTCTCATGTGTGGGGAGGCTCCCCACATGCAGCTCTTCTCAATAGGGTGGAGTCAAAGGCTTTTCGTCTCATTAACTCTCCTCCTCTTACTGATTCCCTTCAACAATTGTCTCTTCACCGCACTGTTGCATCTTTATCTCTCTTCTATCGCTACTTCAATGGTCACTGTTCCTCTGAACTGTCTGCCTGCATCCCTCCACCTCTACGACGGGCACGTAGTACCCGTCTAGCAACAAACTCTCATCCCTTTTCTGTCCAACTCTCTAATGCAAGAGTTAACCGTTACTCCCAGTCTTTTATTTATGCAACTGGTCAACTCTGGAACTGTCTTCCTCTGTCTGTATTTCCTACTTCCTATGATCTCCAGTCTTTCAAACGCAGTGTGTCCAGGCATCTCGAATTGAACGGATCTTGAATTTGGCTCTCTTTTGTACTGGTTTTGCTTTTTCTTGGAAGGAACAGTATGCAGGCCCGTGGCCTTTGGTTCCTTCTTCCATGCATTAAAAAAAAAATGCAAAAAGAAAGATGTGAGTGAGGTGGAGGGGGCGAGAAGGAGGGGGAGGCCTAGGATGAGATGGAGGGATGGAGTGGAGAGGTATATGAGAGAGGGGGGTGTGAGTTGGGAGCATGGTAGTGAAATGGCAGGGGACAGAGCGACATGGAGGCGATTTGTTTTTGGCCACCCCATGCTGGATTGAGGCGTCTGGCAATAGATAGATAGATAGTATATACTATATATATAATATATAACACTATATAATAATGTATAATTTTGTCCAGAAATATTTTGTTTCTTTTGTCACAGATTAATGTACAGCACATATTCATCTGATTGGAATTATTTCCACCTGTGGGTGACACTTGTGACACTATCGTGACACCTTCATGATGCCGACATGACTCTGTTATATGCTCATCGTGGCTTTGTCATGATGGGAAAATGTTAAAATTAAAAAGCCTGCCAATCGTGATATGTGTCATTGAGCTGTCGTGATTCGATTGTGACAATCTTAAGACCCTCATGACACATACTTGCGTCGTTGTAAGGGTATTGTTCAGCTATCGTGACAGATGAAAATTGTGATAAAATATCACGACAGCACCAATAATCTGATTAGTAGCGTTATCGTGATGATTATCGTGACTGTGTGACCGGGGCTTTAAGGGAACCAAACAGTCATCACAGAAAGGTTGCATGCCTCCACACATGAGGAACTCATGATAAGCCTGATATGTCCAATGCGAAGGTGAGCCAAGACAGTCTCTAACTTCTGAGGCATTGTAGGGCAAACTCTCTGAGAGACGAACCTGGTGACTTCCTTTAGCTTGTTGATAGGAATGCTATCCCACCACAACTACCAAAAGCACAAACAGCGGACAATAATGGAATGCGTAAATCAGTTGCAGGTAGGGGACAAGGAGCACGCACAGGCTGCAAACCCGCAGCCTTAGTTAGTGCATCTACCCTTTCATTACCTATGACACCAACATATGCAGGAACCCAAGACAAATCCACTCTCTTCCCCCGACAACGAATAAGGAACAGCCATTCCAAAACAGCTAAAACTATAGGATGGGAAGAGTTACAAGAGTCCAGGGCCAAAAGTGCCTCTTAAGAGTCACCAAAAATAGTAAAATAATTGCCATGGTGAACAAACACAAACTTCAGAGCTAAAACAATAGCTGACAACTCTGCAGTGAAAACTGAGGCAGAAAATGGAAGACTACCTCCACAGCTAAAACTGGGAAACACCACTTCAAAACCAACATTAGAGGCAGATTTAGAGCAATCAGTATACACAGGCACAGAACCACCATGACTAGAGGAATGTTCTAAAAATAACTGTAAAAGAGCCTGAGGAGAGACAAAATCCTTTGAGTCTGCAAAAAACCTGCAGAAAGTTACCTTAGGCAATATCCATGGCGCAACCCTCGGGATCTGAACTGGACTGACAGGAACTGCCGACAAATCAAACTCCTCCATGATATCCCAAAGCTTGTAGCCAAATGGATGAGGAATGCAAGGGTGTCTACTATAATACAAAAAACAAAACTGTTGCATCACACACTCACAGACAAGTGAGTCTGGAAGGTGACGAATCCGTAGGCAGCACCTTGCTGCGACAGACTGACACAGTAAATCTAAGGGAGGCACACCAGCTTCCACCAACAAGCTAGGAATCGGAGATGACTGAAAAGCTCCAGTTGCAAGGCGAAGACCAGCATGATAGACAGCATCTAGAGGTTTTTGTCTGGACACTGTGGCAGAGGAGTAGACCTTGTAGCCATATGACAGCTTGGAGGTTACAAAAAACTGAAACAAAAGCAAGAGTGTCCTCTGATCAGCACCCAAGAGGTATGGGACAAAACCCTCAGTAGACTGACAGCTTTCATACATGATGTTTTAAAATTTGCCAAGTGTGAAACCCAAGTCAAACGGCAGTCAAACGTCAGGCCCAAGAATTTCGTCTCTGCCACACAACGGAGTCTCCTGCCACAAAGCTGGTGATCAGGGTCCGGGTGTACTCCTCTCATCCTACAAAAGTGCATAGCCACAGTCTTAGAAGGGGAAAGCTGAAAACCCTTGCAAGTGGCCCAGCCAGAAATCTTGTCCAAGGCGAGATGCATGCACTGCTCAATAGCAGACATGTGGGAGCCAGAAAACCATAGCTAAGTCATCCACATAGAGGGATGAGGATACCCCAGCAGGCACTGTGTCGAGAATACCATTGATGGCCACCACAAACAGGGAAACACTTAGGACACTCCTCTGTGGGACACCTTCCTCCTGGCACAGTGGCGCAGAGAAGGCAGAACCCACGTGGACCCGAAACACAAGATCAGTCTAGAAGTCTCCAAGCAACACAGGCAGGCGACCATGTAAACCAAACGCATGAAGTTGTTGGAGGATACCATGGTGCCAGGCTGTGTCATAAGCCTTCTCAAGATCAAAGATCACAACCACAAGATGTTGCTTAGAGGCAAAAGCTTCAAAAATCGACACCTCGAGCTGGATAAGGTTGTCTGAGTGTACACCACAATTTACGGAAGCCACTCTGCGAAGGAGAGAGAAAGCAACCCTTCTACAGAAACCACACAAGCCTGACACTGACCATCTTTTCAAACAGCTTGCACACGAACGATGTTAAACAAATAGGGCGATAGTTAGAGACATGTGAATGGTCCTGACCAGGGTTGGAAATGGGGAGGGCAATACCCAGTTTCCAACTCTTAGGAATTGAACCCTCACTCCAAACCTTGTTAAAAAGGTCCAATAAAAACTGTAAAGAAAAGAGACAGTCGGCTGATGACAGAGCAGAACAGACGAAATGTCGTCAGGCCCAGGAGCAGTGTCACCACACTCTGAGAGGGCAGCACACAGCGCACGGAGGCTTAAGTCTAAATTATAAGTCACTCCACCACAAAAGCTAAAGTTAATACACATCCTCTCCTGATTCCTATGAAAGCTACCACATGGCTTAGAAGTATTCTTTTTTGAGACAGCACAAAATTGATCCACAAGGGCAGAGGCTACTGCATCTGGTGCAGACACAAGATTTCTGTGAAGTCGCAACACCAGTGGGGAGGGGAGCGAAAACCTACCAGATATCTTGTGCACCTTTTTCCACACAATAGGTATTGGAGCAGAGGATGTAACTGTAGAAACATATGACCTCCACGAGTTACGGTGAGCATTCTTCATAACCCATCTACAGTGAGAATGTGCTCTGCGAAACTGGATTTTAAGAAAAACAACATCACAACTGGCNGGGAAAGAAAACAGAAAGAAGGATTGGATTAACAAAAGGTGTATGATAGCAGAAAAAAAAAAATGAGGGACATGGCATAGAACAACTGGAGAAAGAGAGGTACGGTAATAATAGAACAAAGGAGGAATACAGAAGAACTAAAACTGAATATACAAGAATATGTAGAGAGGAAGAAAGGAACTTTGAAAAAGGTGTAATTGACAAATGTAAGGAAGAACCCAAATTGTTTAGATCTGTTAATGGCAAATTGTAACAAAAGGAAGGAATCACCAAACTGAAAGTAGGAGGAGAGATCTATAAAGATGCAGCAATGCAAGCTGAAATAATGAACAAATGTTTCCAATCGGTTTTCACTACAGAAAGGGATTTTGTGGAGGGGGAGGGAGTGACTAGAAATATAGTGATAAAAGAGATAAAAGTGGAAGTGCAGGAAGTGCATAAATTACTGGAAACTCAAGATGTAAGGAAAGTCCCAGGACCGGATTGAATCTCTACTTGGGTATTGAAAGAATGCAGAGAACAACTGGCGGATAAGATTCACAGTTTAATTGTGTGTTCTCTGGAAGAAGGGAAAGTGTCTCGGGAATGGAAGAGGGCCAATGTGGTACCAATTTATAGGGGAGGAAACAAGAAAGAACCCCTGAATAATAGACCAGTGTCCCTGACCAGCGTAGTGGCAAAACTGTGCGAGAGAATCGTGAAAGACAGATAGATAAAATACTGTATCTACAGATGAACATTTTGGATGAAAGTCAGTGTGGATTCAGAAGTGGAAGGTTGTGTGTTTCCAACTTGCTGAGCTTTTACTCAAGAGCGATTGACACGCTACAGGAGAGAGACAGCTGGGTAGATTGTGTGTACAGTAATCCCTCTACTATTAGGACGTCCACTATCCGGACATCCCCACTATTCAGACATCATGGGCTGATGGCCGAAACCCCAAAAATTGAGAAAAAAAAAAAAATCCGATTTTTTCCAACCGTGTCAGTTTGAATTTCCTGCCCGCGCCGACTAGCTCCCTTCCTGCTCAATCTCCCTCCTACTAGTTCTGTCTCAACTCCCATGAACAGTGGATGGCTGTCCGCTCGTTTGTGGTATTTTCATTCTTGTTTAAATAATCAAAAGTCACAGTGCTAAGGATTAAGTGTAGTTAAACACTGGATTACTGGACATGCTTCAAGAGCAATTATGACCACTATAAAAACCTTAGAGATGAGGGTAAACAACAATCGTGGACTGTAATTAACATTGTCAACTGCTAAATATTTTCCATAATCACTTCTAAATCCTCATTCTCTGGTTACATTTTATTTACTTCATGCTTTGTGTCCCATATTTGAGTGCAAAGGCTGTGAAAGAGGTGATTTTTTCAGTGATTACCATGTCTCTTACATACGTTCACTATCTAGTCAACTGGTGAACATTTTTGCCCCACACACCTCTAAATCATAATTTTTCTGGTTACATTTTATTTACTTCATGCTTTGTGTCCCATATTTGAGTGCATAGGCTGTGAAAAGGTGATTTTCTCAGCAATAATCATGTCTGCTTTACTCACCTCAAAATCATCATTTTGGGGTTAAATTTCAATTAATTCATGCTTTGTGCTAATTATTTGTGTGAATGGGGTCTTAATTAAGTGCTATGCACGTCCAGGAGGGAGGTAGGTAGGTGGTTTTCTGATTTAGGTTAGGTTAGGTAAGGGTCAAGAATGACCGGTGCTGTTGGTGAACGGTGAACACCTTTGCCATACCTAACTCTTTTTCTGGTAACAATTTATTTATTTGATGCTTTGTATCCCATATTTTAGTGCATAAGATATGAGAAATGATGATTTTCATAGTGATAGCCACGTCCGATACTTACTTACACTAAGCTACCAACTCGTGAACACCTCTGCCTTACTCAACTCAAATTCATCATTTTGGGGTTAAAATTCGATTAATTCATGCTTTGTGCCAATTATTTATGTGAATGGGGTCTTAATTAAGTGCTATGCATGTCCAGGAGGGAGGTAGGTAGGTGGTATTCTGATTTAGGTTAGGTTAGGTTAGGGTCAAGAATGACTGGTGCTGTTGGTGAACAGTGAACACCTTTGCCATACCTAACTCTTTTTCTGGTAACAGTTTATTTATTTGATGCTTTGTATCCCATATTTTAGTGCATAAGATGTGAGAAATGATGATTTTCATAGTGATTGCCACGTCCGATACTTATTTACACTAAGCTGCCAACTCATGAACATCTATGCTTTACTTACCTCAAAATCATCATTTTTGGGTTAAAATTCAAGGAATTCATGCTTTATGTCCATTATTTAATGCATATGGTGTGAGAAAGGGTGATTTTCATGGTGATTTCCATGTCTGATACTTACACTTGCTGGCAAGTTGTGAGCACCTATGCCTTACTCACCTCTAAATCATCATTTTTTGGTTAAAATTCAGTTAATTCATGCTTTGTGTGCATTATTTATGTGAAAGGGGACTTAAATAAGTGCTATGCATGTCCGGTAGGGAGGTAGGTAGGTAGTTTTCTGATTTAGGTTAGGTTAGGTTAGGGTCATGAATGATCAGTGCTGGAGCTTCAGGGCCAATATCCGGACAAGACCAATATCTGGACATGACCAATATCCGGACATGCCTTTGGCTCTATTATGTCGGATAATGGAGGGATTACTGCTATTTAGATTTGGAGAAAGCCTTTGATAAGGTACCCCATAAGTGACTAATGTGGAAACTGGACCACATACAAGGACTTAAGGGAAACCTCCTTGAGTGGACGAGAGACTTCTTGAGAGACAGACAAATGAGGACAGTAATAAAGGACAAGATATCTGGATGAAGGGAAGTAACAAGTGGAGTCCAACAAGGCTCGGTGTTAGTGCCAGTAATGTTCCTGATTTATGTAAATGACATGGTAGATGGAATGAATGGTTATTTAAGTCTGTTTGCAGATGATGCAAAGATCTTGAGGAGAGTAGAAGTTGAGGAAGACTGTAAAATGCTGCAGGAAGACCTGGATAAGATTCATGATTGAAGCCAGATGTGGGAAATGAAATTCAGTGCAAAAAAATGTAAAATAATCGAAATGGGTAAAAGTACCAAGAGGCCATTACTGAATTATATGATGAGTAATGAACCAATCACAAAAGCGAGAGAAGAGAAAGATATGGAAGTGCTGGTCCTAGATAGTTTCTCACCTGAAAAACACATTAAGAAGATAGTTAGAGAGATGTACAATCTATTGCCTATCATAAGAGTGCCATTCCCTTACATGGATGAGGAGATGATGAAAAAACTGGTAGTGACCATGATCTGCCCCAGGCTGGAATATGCCGCAGTAGTGTGGCCCACACACAAAAAGAAAGATATAAACAAGATCGAGAGACTACAAAGAATAGCAACCAAGAAGGTCCCCATCCTGGCAGATCTGTCGCACAGAGAAAGACTGGAAAAGCTGGATCTGCCCTAGAAGAAAGGAAAGAGAGGGGCGAAGTGATTGCAGTGTTCAGGGCCATAATGGGAGTACATAAAGTTGATAAAAAAGATTTGTTTCTGTGGGATGGGAGAGAGACAAGAGGACATGGAATGAAACTGAAAAAGCCAAGTTGCTTGAAGGATATCAAGAAATATAACTTTCCATATAGATGCATAGACCTATGGACTAGCCTGGACAAAGAGATCGTGCAGTCTAAAAACTTAAATGAGTTCAAAGCAATATTTGACTCTCTGAGAAAAAGAGACGGGACCCCATAAGCGTAGCTCATTTCCTGTATATCAGAACTTAGTAAATACAGTACAACTAGGTAAATACACACACACACACACACACACACAAACACACACACACACACACACACACACACACACACACACACACAGAGGAAATCTGTAGTAAAGACACAGAGGAACACAAAAGGCTAGGGAAATATGAGAGAAATAAATCAAGGCCTCTGAAAGTTACCTTCCAGAATGTAAACACTGTGGAGGAAATACTGAAAAATGCAAACTCATGGAAAAAGAGGATTTCAAAAATGAAAGGATAAAAAGATGTCTAACTCAAAAGGAACTGGATTTACTAAAAGAGAAGAGGAAGGAGGCAAAAACAAAGAATGAGGGAAGATCGGAGGAAGCGAAAAACACATTTTTTTACAAAGTAATTGGATTGCAGGTACGAAAGTGGTACATAAACAGAAGGGAATAAAAAGGAGGAAGGTAGTAGACCCAAATCAAGAATGTAAACAAGATGATTAAGTTTATGTACTCAAATGTAGATGGAATGGTATTTAATTTACTTGAGATGAATGACTGTATTAAAGAAAAGAAACCACATATTGTGTGCCTAACTGAAACAAAATTAACATCAAGGATGTCAAACGATACCCTAAACCTAAAGGAATATAATATATGGAGAAGAGAGAGGAGCTTAAAAAAAAAGAGGAGGAATTATGATATTAACAAAGAAAAATCTGCAAGTCAAAGAAATAGAATTAGATATAACCTCACAGACAGAATTAATCGCAGTAGAGATTAGTATGTCTGAAGGGGAAATACAGTAATTGTGGCAAATCTATACATGCCACCCAGATCAAACATTTGGGAAAAAGGTGAATATGAAGACCTGGCAGAGAGTACAATTCAAAGTTTAAGAGGTTTACTACATAGGATGTAAGAATTATAATATCTGTAGATTTTAATACAAATATAAAATGGAATACACTAGATATAAAAAGCCAGGAAAGCTGTTGGGACCAAAAGCTCCTGGACCTTGTGTAGGAGTTTTTCCTAACACAACATGTAAAAGAAAGCACCAGAAAAAGAAGACTAGATGTACCATCCGTACTAGATCTTATATTTACTGGGCAAGAAAATGATATTGACAGTATTACGTATCACCCTCCATTCGGCAAAAGCGACCATGCAGTATTAAATTATAACTTCAGGATTGCATATGACATAGTTAACAGTAATGAAAGCTACAAAAAGAGCCTTAACTATGAAAAGGGAAACTACCATGACCTAAAGAAATACTTCTTAGAAATAGAAAGGGAAAAAGAGCTTAGAGGACAAAATTTAAATATTATATATAGAAAATTCTGTGAACTTTATGAAATAGGAGTCCAAAATTACATCCCTCAACACAAAGAAGCAGAAATGACAATAAAGAAATGGTTTAATAAAGAATGTTTAAAAATCAAAAGAAAAAAGAGACTTGTTGTGGAATAGATACAGAAGACACAATAGTGAGAGGGCATATAACAACTATAAACACACAAGAAACGAATATACAAGAATAAAGAGAGAAGCCCCAAAACAGTTTGAGGAGGACTTCATTAACAAAAGTAGTGATCAACCGAAGCTATTTTACAGCTACATCCGAAGCAAAACCAAACTAAAAGACAAAATACAATCCATTACGGATGAAGGGATCCTCTATACACAAGAGAAAGATATTTGTGAAGCACTAAATAAGAATTTCCAATCAGTTTTTACAGAAGAATAATTTTCAGTGGGATGATACAGAACATGCATGCTGAAACATATTACCAAATATACAAATATCAGAAAAAGAAATACAGTTGGAATTAAGTAAATTAGACGAAGCAAAAGCAAATGGTCCAGACGAAATTTCATGTTGGGTGCTCTATGAATATGCAAAGGAGTTAAGTAAACCATTATATTTAATATTTAAGGAATCCTTGGGTCAAGGTAACTAACTGATATTTGGAAGAAAGTAAACATTGTCCCCTTATTCAAGAAAGGGAATAGACAAAATCCACTCATCTACCAACCAGTATCACTAACCAGTGTTGTAAGTAAGATACTGGAAAAGCTGAAAAGAAAAGTTTGGGTAAACCATCTAGAAGAACACAATATGATAACAGAAAGGCAATCTGGCTTCAGAAAGGGAAAATCGTGTGTTACTAATCTATTAAGCTACTATGACAGAGCTGCAGGAACACTACAGAAAAGAGAAAGATGGATGGACAGTATCTATCTAGATTTCAAGAAAGCATTTGACAGAGTACCACACCAAAGACTCTTATGGAAACTCTATCATCAAAGTGGAATCCAAAGCAAACTGTACTGTTGGATCCAAGATTTTCTCAGGAAAAGGGAAATGAGAAGAGTACTAAGAGGAAACTACTCATCATGGAGGGAAGTGATTAGTGGAGTTCCACAGGGCTCAGTGTTGGCACCAATTATGTTTTTAGTGTATATAAATGACACAGCTAGTAATATTGGAAATAAAAGCTATTAAAAATATGTTTGCAGATGATGTAAAAATACAAAGGAGAATTACTAACATAGACTCTTGTAAAGAACTACAAGAAGAATTAAATAAACTTCATGAATGAAGTAATAAATGGCAAATGGAATTCAATGTGGACAAGTGTCATGTAATCAAGTTTGGTAAAAGTGGGAAAAGACCAGATTGGGATTATAAGCTAGGAAGTAAAACCCTACACATATCAGAAAGAAAGAAGGACTCAGGTGTGATTATCAATAACAGACTATCTCTGGCTGACCCCATAAATGAGAAGGTACGAAACATGTATACTATCTATCTATCTACTGCCAGACGCCTCAATCCCGCACGGGGTGGCCACAAACAAATCGCCTCCATGTCACTCTGTCCCCTGCCATTTCACTACCATGCTCCCAACTCACACACCCCTCTCTCATATACCTCTCCACTCCATCCCTCCATCTCATCCTCGGCCTCCCCCTCCCTCTCGCCCCCTCCACCTCACTCACATACACTCTCCTCATCAGTCTTTCACTCTCCATCCTCTCCACATGCCCAAACCACCTCAACATGTTTCTCCTAACGCTTCCCATCACGTCCTCAACCACACCACAACACTCCTTCACTTCCTCATTTGTTAGTCTGTCTCTCCATGTGACTCCACACGCTCCTCTCAAATAACTCATTTCCACTGCTCTCACTCTTGACTTCTGTCCTTCCAACAGGGTCCAAGCTTCACTACCATATGTTAGAGTTGGTATCACAATACTGTCATGTAACAACTTTTTCACTTCCATGCTCACCTACCTGTTTCTTATCACTGCTTTCAACGAACCAGCAACATTCCTTCCCTGCTGCACCCTTTCGAGCAGTTCACCCTCCAGACTTCCACCCTTACTCATCACACTGCGCAAGTACTTAAATTCACTCACATTCTCCATATCCTTCCCATCCAGTCTCACTGTACATTCACTGGCTTCACCCCTCTCGAAAACCATCACTTCACTCTTCCCTACATTCACCTTTAGATTCCGCTTCTTACACACTCTTCCAGACTCATCTACCAAGCCTTGCAGCTCCCCTTCAACTTCACTCAACAACACAGTATCATCTGCAAACAACAGGACAGGGAGTTTCCAAACACTGCCCTCTCTCACTAGGGCCGCTCCAACATCCACTGCCCGACCTTGTATCTCTTTTATAACCCCATCCATGTCAGACTGAACAACCATGGAGACATGACACATCCTTGTTTCAATCCAACCTTCAAATGGAAAGATTCACTCAGTTTGCCATCCACACGCACTGCAGCCTTAGCACCCTCATACATACTCTTCACTGCCTTCAACAACTTCCCATCCACTCCATATATTCTTAATATCTTCCACAAACCTTGTCTATCCACCCTGTCATATGCTTTCTCCAGATCCATGAAGGCTGCATACAACTTCTTGCCCTTCTCTAGAAACTTTTCCACTAAGGATCTAAGAATGAATATCTGGTCTACACAACCTCTTCCCTTCCTAAAACCTCCCTGTTCTTCTCCAACTAATTCCTCTGTAATTTCCCTAACTCTGTCAATAAGTATCCTACCATATACTTTTCCTATTACACTGAGAAGGCAAATGCCCCTGTGATTACCACACACTGCTTTTTCCCCTTTTCCTTTGTACAGAGGAATAATTATACCTGACTTCCAATCCTCCGGGACTCTACCCTCCTCCCAAGCCAA
>JAGKTI010024185.1:0-14486 GCA_018397915.1 Birgus latro | reverse complement strand
CTCCCTGCCATTCCCCAGCCACTTATACTTGCATTACTTTCATTCTCTATGTTCAACAGTTCATTAAAGTGTTCTCTCCATCAGTTTACTTTTTCTCCCTTCTCCACTAGTAATCTACCATTTTTATCTTTCACACCCCCACTGACTTCACTGGTACCCTGTCTAGCTCTCTTTACCTCCTTCCAGAACATTTACTTACATTCCCTCCACTTTGCACTCAAATTCCTTCCAAATTCCTCATCCACTCTCTTCTTACTCTCTCTTACTAATCTTCTCACCTCTCTCCTCCTCACTACATATAACTCTATTGTCCGTCTCTCTGCTTCTTCGTCACCCCTGTTCCTCATCCACTCAATATATGCTTTCTTCTTTTGTGCCACAGCCTCTCTCACCTCTTCAGTCCACCAGGAAATTATGATTAACATTTTTGGTAATTTTTTAACACATGTACAGCATGATGAAAACAGGTTAGGCATGAAAATCTTTATGGTAACCATAGGTTAGGTTAGGTTAGGTTAGGACTGGACATGAAATTCACATCTTCCACCTTTTTTCTAGCTGTTTTACTTAAGAACCATGCATGGAAAAATTAAATTGCAAGCAGGAAATTATGATTAACATTTAGGGTAATTTCTTAACACATTAACAGCACGATGAAAACAGGTTAGGCTTTATGGTAACCATAGGTTAGGTTAGGTTAGGACCGGACATGAAATTCACATCTTCCACCTTTTTTCTAGCTGTTTTACTTAAGAACCATGTAAGGGAAAATTAAATTGCAAGCAGGAAATTATGATTAACATTTTTGGTAATCTTTTAACACATTTACAGCATGATGAAAACAGGTTAGGCATGAAGTTAGGGTACTTACGAACAAGAAGCTGCCCTCTGATGTAATAACCCACTCTATCATCTCAGACTCTGACAGGAAGACCTTGCACCTGACACACCTTTCCAATTGAGAATCACCAGAACTTATCACCAACACTTTACACAAAGTTTTTTTTTTTTTATAACTGGAATCACATCACTTCACTGCACTGTACATAACAGTAAATTCCATCATCACACACATGATGAAGGTGAAGAGCAGTATCAAGCACTGTAGGAGGTAGGGTATCACAACAAAAGCAATCAATATGGCCGCCATTGTCAGAGGTGTTCATGAGTCAGTAACTGAGTGGGTAATGGCGACCGACAGACAGACACCACGAGTGTAAACATAGCCGATCGGCACGGGAGGGAAATTCAAACTGACGCGGTCCCCAAAAATAGAAAATTTTTCGATTTTTTTTTTTTTTTTGGCATTTTGGGGGTTGGGCAGCCCACAATATCCGAATAGTGAGTATATCCGAGTATTGGACGTCCGAATATTAGAGGGATTACTGTATATGCTTGTACGCTCCTGACTAGGAATCGAACCCAGGACCTCTTAAATAGAAGTCACGCACAGAAACCACTACACCATGGCGTGATAAAAGCTACAGTCACCTGATTTTTTTGACAAAACCAGGTAAATCCATGATGTTAGGATATATTTCAGTCACAACACATCA
Source organism: Birgus latro (assembly GCA_018397915.1). NCBI lineage: Eukaryota > Metazoa > Arthropoda > Malacostraca > Decapoda > Coenobitidae > Birgus > Birgus latro. The sequence continues at coordinate 12,930 of JAGKTI010024185.1, read as the reverse complement.
AGATTCTACTGAAGCCCCACGCAACTAGGCAAGTGACAGAGCAGTTTTAACCTATCCCAAACACAACACAAGTGTCATAAGATGAGAAACACACATTAAACGCGTGTGTACAAATATACTTGTATGCTCCTGACTGGGAATCGAACCCAGAACCACTTAAACAGAAGTCAGGCACTGATACCACTACACCATGGAGTGGTAAAAGCTACAGTGACCTGATTTTTTTTACGAAACAAGGAAAATCCATGATGGAAGGATATATTTCAACCACAACACACCAGGATTATACTGCAGCCTCAAGCAACTCAGCAAGTGACAGAGCAGTTTTAATCTATCCCAGACACAACACGAGTGTCATGAGATATTAGAGAAACACACATTAAACACATGTGTACAAATATACTTGTACGCTCCTGACTAGGAATCGAACCCAGGACCACTTAAATAGAAGTCAGGCACTGATATCACTACACCATGGCGTGATAAAATCACCTGATTTTTTTGACAAAACCAGGTAAATCCATGATGGAAGGATATACAGTATTTCAGTCACAACACATCAGGATTATACTGTAGACCACGCAACTCGGCAAGTGACAGAGCAGTTTTAATCTATCCCAGACACAACACGACCGTCTTAAGATGTTAGAGAAACACACATTAAATGCGTGTGTACAAATATACTTGTACGCTCCTGACTGGGAATTGAACCCAGGACCACTTAAATAGAAGTCAGGCACTGATACCACTACACCATGGTGTGATAAAAGCTAGTCACTTGATTTTTTTTACGAAACCAGGTAAATTCATAATGGAAGGATATACTTCAATTACAACACACCAGGATTAAACTGAGCCCCAGGCAACTCAGCAAATGACAGAGCAGTTTTAATCTATCCCAGAGCTAACACAAGCTTCATATGACGTTAGAGAAACACACATTAAATGCGTGTGTACAAATATACTTGTACACTCCTGACTGGGAAACGAACCCAGGACCTCTTAAATAGAAGTCAGGCATTGATACCACTATGCCATGGTGTGATAAAAGCTACAGTCACCTGATTTTTTTAAAGAAACCAGGTAATTCCATGATGGAAGGATATATTTCAGTCACAACACATCAGGATTATACTGCAGCCCCACGCAACTCGGCAAGTGACAGAGCAGTATCAATCTATCCCAGACACAACATGAGCGTCTTAAGATGTTAGAGAAACACACATTAAACGCGTGTGTACAAATATACTTGTATGCTCCTGACTGGGAATCGAATCCACGACCTCTTAAAGTCAGGCACCGATACCATTACATCACTGCGTGATAAAAGCTACAGTCACCTGATTTTTTTTTATGAAACCAGGTAAATCCATGATAGAAGGATATATTTCAATCACAACACATCGAGAGTATACTGCAGCCCCATGCAACTTCGCAAGTGACAGAGCAGTTTTAATCCATCCCAGACACAACACGAGCATCTTAAGATGTTACAGAAACACACATTAACCCCTTAACCGCGGGTTCTGTGACTCTAAGGCACAATAGATCATACCACGGAGCGTCACTTTCGTGATTCTGTGTTGTTTTGAATTCACCCAGGCTTTTAGGTGGTGACTTGTATCATCTATCAGCACTGTCAATGTCCAACAATAGTCAGAGCTAGTATAATGTCATCAGTACTCCCATCCATTGCTGACAATTTAGCCATTTTCCCCCATTCCAGACTCCCCTCCCTACCTCCCCTCCAATACCCTCTCGTGTCATCAGCTCAGCCACTCTGCACTACGCAAATCTTCCCCGGATTTTTTCACTGATTTCATCAATTGAAATGAGCCCTATGCCCTATTCTTATACAAAATAATATATATTTAAAAAAATAAGATAATTGATAGTGCCATACACCTGGAATTGGCTAATTATCACTTGGCAACATCTAAGCTGCACTCGTTCGCTAATTTCCCCTGCATTTTTCCACGTGAAATATGCCATATGAGCTATTCTCGTAATATAAATGTATACAAGAAAGGAAGGGAGAAGCCTGAGTGATATTTATATTCACCAGGACCTACATAATATATTATGTATTGTCTAGATTTCCTACGACTTATTTGTTAGCATATACATTAGCAGCTGACATTTTCAACGCTTGGCTACCGAGATACATACATTCAGCTCACTGTCGTCCTTCAAGGTGCAATCACATCGCAGTCGCGCCCCTCCATTTCCGCAGCTTTTGCGGCCATTATAAAAGGTCCTGTGACCTCTACCCCTACTAAACATCGTGTTGGAAGCGGTAAAGGACTGTAGATATGTATAAGTGTAATAAAGTACTAGAAATAATAAAGTGTGAGTGTGCATATGAATAAGAAATGACAGAATACGAGCAGCGAATTAGCGCGAGTGGGAGGCTCGTACGTGCTCGTATATTACATCACTTTCACAGTTTTTTTTTTTTTTTTTAGTATGGATTCCAAACTACTTGGAAATCATTGAATAGTGTTTCTAGTGATAATATCAGGCAGTGGTATTCATATAACGGGATGTCGGGAAGTGTAAAGTGGAAACTTAGTTACTCAACTTCAGAAGTCTCCACAAGTCCTACGGTTGTCGACGAGTGTTAAAAAAACATCCCAGGAGAAAGCTTAAGGTATGTGCCATAAGAATATGTAATTATAATATTCAAGGACTAATAATAGTGGTAGGTGGTGGCGACCATCATCCACTCACTTGATGTAGTGCTGCCTACTTCTTCCTTAGCCTTTATCATTCTTTTTCTGTGCCTGTCCTCCTCTCTTCCTATTTCTCCCATCTTTCCTGTCACTTCTTATTGCTTTTCTTTCCTTAACAGGTGGCTTTACATTGAGTGACAAGCCAAATAGTTTCCTGTAAACCAAGAAACCATTTACAATGCTGGGTGGTAACCATATAACCAAACCATATGTGCTCCCTACGTGTCAACAAGTGGGTTGGTGGAGGGTTAGTGCCCCTCCCCGTAAAACAAATAACTCGGAGTCAAATGGCCACCCCTTATGGGATTATGGCGTCTGGCAATAGATAGATAGATAGATAGGACTAATAACTGATTTTTGGCAAATATTTTTAAAAAGTCAGTTGGAGCGCGGATTTGCCACGCGGGACGGGGACAGCGCGCCTCCGACAACCCCGTGGTTAAGGGTTTAAACGTGTGACTGTAGCTTTAATCACGCCATGGTGTAGTGGTATCAGTGCCTGACTTCTACTTAAGAGGTCCTGGGTTCGATTCCCAGACAGAAGCGTAAAAGTATATTTGTACACACGCGTTTAATGTGTGTTTCTCTAACATCTTATGACACTCATGTTGTGTCTGGGAGAGATTAAGACTGCTCTGTCACTTGCTGAGTTGTGTGGGGCTGCAGTATAATCCTGATGTGTAGTGATTGAAATATATCCTTCCATCATGGATTGACCTGGTTTCTTAAAAAAAATCAGGTGACTGTAGCTTTTATTACGCCATGGTGTAGTGGTATCAGTGTCTGACTTCTATTTAAGAGGTCCTGGGTTCGATTCCCAGTCAGGAGCGTACAAGTATATCTATACACACGCGTTTAATATGTGTTTCTCTAACATCTTAAAACGGTCATGTTGTGTCTGGGATAGATTAAAACTGCCCTGTTACCTGCTGAGTTGTGTGGGGCTGCAGTATAATCCTGATGTGTTGTGACTGAAATATATCCATCCATCATGGATTTACCTGGTTTCGTAAAAAAAATCAGGTGACTGTAGCTTTTATCACGCCATGATGTAGTGGTACCAGTGCCTGACTTCTATTTAAGAGGTCCTGGATTTGATTCCCAGTCAGGAGTGTACAAGTATATTTGTACACAAGTATTTAATGTGTGTTTCTCTAACATATAGAAGGGAAGTGGAGGAGCGATTGGATAAATATAGATTGGAGCAGATGGGGGACGTGGAGGGTGTGTGCAAGGTATTCACAGAAGAAATCTGTGCAGCATGTGAGGTGGTGTGTGGGGTGAAGAGAAGACGAAAGGGGGTTCAGGGAACAGCATGGTGGACTGAAGAGGTGAGAGAGGCTGTGGCACAAAAGAAGAAAGCATGTAATGAGTGGATGAGGAACAGGGGCAACGAAGAAGCTGAGAGACGGACGAGTGAGTTATTTGTAGTGAGGAGGAGAGAGGTGAAAAGATTAGGAAGAGAGAGTAAGAAGAGAGTGGATGAGGAATTTGGAAGGAATATGAGTGCAAAGTGGAGGAAATGTAAGAAAATGTTCAGGAAGGAAGTAAAGAGAGCTAGACAGGGTGCCAACGAAGTCAGTGGGGGTGTGAAAGATAAAAATGGTAGATTACTAGTGGAGAAGGAAGATAAAGTAAACAGATGGAGAGAACACTTTAATGAACTGCTGAACATAAAGAATGAAAGTAATGCAAGTATAAGTAGCTGGGGAATGGCAGGGAGAAGGAGGGTTGTGAGAAGAGAGGACGAAATCACCAGGATGGAAGTGGTGGAAGTAATGAAGAAAGTTAAAATGGGGAAAGCCCCAGGAATTGATGGAGTGTGTGGTGAAATGCTGAAGCATGGGGGAGAGATAGTAACAGAATGGATGTGGAAGGTGTGCAGATTGGCTTGGGAGGAAGATACGAGTCCCGGAGGATTGGAAGTCAGGTATAATTATTCCTCTGTACAAAGGAAAAGGGAAAAAAGCAGTGTGTGGTAATCATAGGGGCATTTGCCTCCTCAGTGTAATAGGAAAAATATATGGTAGGATACTTATTGACAGAGTTAGGGAAATTACTGAGGAATTAGTTGGAGAAGAACAAGGAGGTTTTAGGAAGGGAAGAGGCTGTGTAGACCAGATATTCATTCTTAGATCCTTAGTGGAAAAGTTTTTAGAGAAGGGCAAGAAGTTGTATGCAGCCTTCATGGATCTGGAGAAAGCATATGACAGGGTGGATAGACAAGGATTGTGGAAGGTATTAAGAATATATGGAGTGGATGGGAAGTTGTTGAAGGCAGCGAAAAGTATGTATGAGGGTGCTAAGGCTGCAGTGCGTGTGGATGGCAAACTGAGTGAATCTTTCCATTTGAAGGTTGGATTGAAACAAGGATGTGTCATGTCTCCAGGGTTGTTCAATCTGTATATGGATGGGGTTATAAAAGAGATACAAGGTGGGGCAGTGGATGTTGGAGCGGCCCTAGTGAGAGAAGGCAGTGTGTGGAAACTCCCTGTACTGTTGTTTGCAGATGATACTGTGTTGTTGAGTGAAGACGAGGGGGAGCTGCAAGGCTTGGTAGATGAGTTTGGGAGAGTGTGCAAGAAACGGAATCTAAAGGTGAATGTGGGGAAGAGTAAAGTGATGGTCTTCGACAGAAGTGAAGCCAGTGAGTGTACAGTGAGATTGGATGGGAAGGAAATGGAGAATGTGAGTGAATTTAAGTACTTGGGCAGTGTGATGAGTAAGGATGGTAGTCTGGAGGGTGAAGTGCTCGAAAGGGTACAGCAGGGAAGGAAGGTTGCTGGTTCGTTGAAAGCAGTGATAAGAAACAGGGAGGTGAGCATGGAAGTGAAAAAGTTGTTACATGACAGTATTGTGATACCAACTCTGACATATGGAAGTGAAGCTTGGACCCTGTTGGAAGGACAGAAGTCAAGAGTGAGAGCAGTGGAAATTAGTTATTTGAGAGGAGCATGTGCAGTCACATGGAGAGACAGACTAACAAATGAGGAAGTGAAGGAGTGTTGTGGTGTGGTTGAGGACGTGATGGGAAGTGTTAGGAGAAACACGTTAAGGTGGTTTGGGCATGTGGAGAGGACGGAGAGTGAAAGATTGACGAGGAGAGTGTATGTGAGTGAGGTGGAGGGGGCGAGAGGGAGGGGGAGGCCGAGGATGAGATGGAGGGATGGAGTGGAGAGGTATATGAGAGAGGGGTGTGTGAGTTGGGAGCATGGTAGTGAAATGGCAGGGGACAGAGTGACATGGAGGCAATTTGTTTGTGGCCACCCCGTTCGGGATTGAGGCATCTGGCAATAGATAGATAGACTCTAACATCTTAAGACACTCGTGTTGTCTTTGGGATAGTTTAAAACTGCTGTGACACTTGCCGAGTTGCGTGGAGCTGCAGAATAATCCTGATGTGTTGTGATTGAAATATATCCTTCCATCATGGATTTATCTTGTTTCGTCAAAAAATTCAGGTGACTGTAGCTTCTATCACGCCATTGTGTAGTGGTATCAGTGCCTGACTTCTATTTAAGAGGTCATGGGTTCAATTCCCAGTCAGAAGCGTACAAGTATATTTGAACATATGCATTAAAAGTGCGTTTCGCTAATACATATACAGTAAAACCACGATATAATGGACTTCAACAGACCGGTATTCGCTTTTATCGGACTCAAGGAGCGACCGGACTAAACTCCTATATATCGGAAAAAGTCCGATAAAGCCAGAAAGCAGTCCGGACTGCATAACCACTTCAGCTATGTTCACCACATTAAGACAAGTAAAAGACATGTTTTCAGTGCACAGTACAGTATTTATATGCTATTTGATTACTGTAGTGAAGGTATAACACAGTACAATACTGCAATGGTGGTGAAAACCACTGATGCAATCCGGACTAATGTCTGATATATCAGAAAAAGTCCGGATTAGCAGGCTTAAGTCCGGATGTCGCTTTTATCGGAATTGTAGAAAACTAGGCAAACCACACTCACTGGCCTCACAACATGAACTGCCAAGGTACCCGGTTGCATACCACAGGAACCTTCCGATGACGTCATCGCTCGTGACTTAGCAGGTGTGTGTGTGCACACACACACTAACAACAATATGCACTAACACACTTGTCCTCTCTTCTAAATTTGACAGAAGATTCCAAGGACGAAGCTGGATGGTCTATTTGCGTCTGATACACACTATGTATCCAATACATAGACTTTTGTGTGAGTACTATCAACACCCGATAAGCACTATGTATCCAATACATACAATTTTGTTTAATTACTATCAAGACCCAGTCTGTGGCCACATACAGATATGTGATGTCTCTTGAAGTATTATAAACTTTCTAGTCTCGGCTGACTGCTGCACGCAGCCGCTCGGTCGAGGCACCTTTCTTGGTGAGACAATCAGCCAGTTGTTGTGATGTAAGCACCCAGGATACCTCATCAATCTCCCCCCGCTCCAACATGTCCCGCAACACAGCAATATCAATGCGCAATCTCCTGTCTTCTACGCTCCTACAGGAGTAAAGGGCATCCACCAGACTCTTGTTGTCGACGAAACACTTTATTTTGATCTTTCCACATCTAGAAACCTCACGCAATATGTTGGAGAGATATACAGCAGATTCAGCACATTCAAGCACTGCCAACGCCTCAGCAGATAAGGTAGATTAGATGACCCTCCTGATCTTTCTTGTCTGTCAGAAAATAGGATATCTTGCCAAACTAGCATCTCGTAGGAAGATCACAAAACCTCCCTGAGATTCACTGCTTACAAGGTTGGCAAAATGAGGCATCCGAAAAGCACTCTATATGACAGTCCTCGATCGGCCCCATTCTTGGAATGTATAGCTTCATGTTGTCAGTCTTCACCCTTGAGATCACCTTATTGAGTCTAAGCAAATCCGCTACGGTAGCTCGGTTGCTATTCACACTCAACTCACACACATCAAAGGCAATATCTGGCCGAGTGTGTGTGGCAATCCAATTGAGTTGCCCAATTAATGCTCGGTACTCCATTTTCTCAGACTCAGACAGCTCCCGATTTTACTGCTGAACGATGTTTACTCAGCGTGACTGGTTTCAAAGACGAAGCATACTGGAATAGGTCGAGCGTTATGCTGCCATCGATGTTCGAGATGACATTGAGACCAACGTATTTGAAGGCTTTTGATTCTAAACTGCCGATGAGGAATATTTGACTCAAACGATTTATCACTTGATGTTTGAACTCATGTGTACCAGCCCAAAGGAAGTCGTCGACATAGATGCATACAATGCCTTCGACTTTGCCACCACTGCTCCAAGAGAACAGCGCTAAATCCAGTGATGACACTTTAGCTCCGAGACTCAACAACTAATCTTTTACGCGCAGATATCAATGCCTAGCAGCATCACAAAGGCCGTAAACAGTTTTCTTTAGTCTCCATAACTTACTATTTGCATATTCAGGCAGAGGACGTAAATGAACAACTCTCTCAATGTCATTACCTTGCAAGTAGGCAGCTTTCACGTCCATAGTGTGGCAATCCCACTTGTTAGTGGAGGCCAAAGAAAGTGCCAAAAGCACTGCTTCCTTGAACAAGTAGGCGAGTCTTTTCAGAGATCCACTGTGTCTTCCTGAAATCCTCTGGCGACTAAGCGGGCCTTAACAATAGGCTTTCCATTTTTCAGTTTTTCTGTCACAACCCATTGAACCGTTATGGCACCTTGCCCAACATCATCTACTTCCTCATACACATCATTATTCCGCCAATTTGTAATTTCATTTTCCTTAGTGCATAATACGGCCTCTGAGTTGAAAAGAACAAGAATTTCTGCGTCATCATCAACCACTTCCCATTCGCTAAGATCCTTCCCCAAATCTATCCAATCAATACTGCCGTCAGAGTCCCACTTCAAATTATAGCAGTGTTTGTACTTTCCAGTGGCTTTACCTGCCCGACTCATAATCCTTCCAGACACCAACTCTCCACTTTCTGAATGTATTCCCTTTATACGTTGACCAACAGAAACTTTGGGAAGCTGATTAATTGGAACAGAAACTGTGGGAGGCTCATCAATTGGGACTACACCATCTTCCGACTCGTCATCTGGTAGATAGTCATTCAATACTTGCGGAGGATCGTCATTAGGCTTCTCCTGGACAACATTGTTCTTCTCATCACTGCTGACACCACTTTCAACTGTAGTATCTTGCTCTGGCGCACACACTAGACGACATACGTGCACTCGCACGTATACACCGCCATGTCTCACCAGAATTTGTTTCCCATCTTTGCCTATTACAATTCCGGGACCGTGCCACTCATGACTGTCATTTCTTTCGTAGAAGACTTCATCTCCATTTCAGATGTCGTTTAGGTCACTCGAACGTACGTTGTGCCGCAGAGCCCTAGCCAAGCGTTCATCTGATTCGGTCTTTATAAACTCTTGTCTAGCTAAATGAAGAGCGTTCAAGTAGTCTCTCACAATTTTCGACGGTGATGAAGGTTCCAAGGCTGGAGGATCATTTGCGTACACATTAGGAAGACCAGGGTTTTGACCAAAAACAAGTTGGTTAGGAGAAAAGCCTGAGTAGTTGGTGAGAGCATTTCTTGCCGATACTGCCCATGCCAAGGTCACAGCCAATTCACACTAGCTATCGGCCATTATCTTCCTAACAATGTCACCAATGACTGCATTTTGATGCTCACAGACTCCGTTGCTCCAAGGACTCTCTCCAGACATTGTCATGATCTTGATATTGAAGGCCTCTCCCAGTGCTCACATTTCCGCATTGTTGAATTCACAGCCACTGTCTGTAAGAATTTTTCTAGGTGCACCAAACACAACAATCCAGCTCCGAAATATTCCTTTGATAATGGTGGGTGCACACTTATCCGCGATTACTATCGCATTACAATACCTGGTCGCCAAATCAACAAGGACTAAGAAATAATGCCTTCCCCAAGCTTTTAAATCCATGGCTATGGCTTTGTTAAACTTAGACGCCATGGGCAACATAGTACTGGTCGGGGCTTGGCTTTCTTAAATCTGCAAACGACTGCACAAGCATCGGATACAGCCTTGATAGCCCGTTCCAGTTTTGAACTTTTAATTCCCGCATCTGTGATCAGTTTAATTAGTTTTGCCGATGTTGGGTGTCAAAACTGCCTGTGAAGCTTCAAAGCGTTTTTTTCTACATCACCCACAAGAGATGCCAACATGATTGTTTCACAAAATTCACGATCTAGTCATAATGAAATTGGAAGTAAGTAATGGCCTGAAGATGAGGACTTTAAATCAATGACAGTTCCACAAATTTTGACCTGGTCAGTTCCAAGGTTAATCAACATTTTTGCTTTTTTCATGGAACGTCTACTCAACAGCAAGGGAATATTGCAGTCCACAACATCAGTCACGATGGTAGCACGCATGTTTCCAATGTAGCAGGGCAGAGTAACACGTTTGAGGGAAGAAACTGTGACACCATCAGCAAAAGTAAACGTTGAGGATGACGCTTCTTCTCTTACAGCATCATGTTCGTAATCAGTGAGCTCACTCAGATAGCAACTGATCCATTCAACTCCACATACAGTTGTACAACACCCTGTGTCTAGAAGAGCACATCCCTTAGATTCTTCTACTAGAGTCTGACTTACCTCTACTAGCGGCATCATCTGCATAGCCCATAAATAACGACAGATGCACTGTTTCAGAATTCTCTTCTCGACTGCCGTCATTTTCGTATGCATCCGGACAGTCACGTGCCCAATGAAATCTAGAATCACATACGAAACACCTCGATACCTTTCCGTCAGACTTAAGTGGGTTCTGCCTCCTGCCGGTGGATGAGCGCTGGGGAATTCTAGCAGATACGGTTGAACATCGGCCACTACCCTGACGTCGATCATGTATTGCACAACCCCGCAACATTCTCCGTCCTCGTCGAGTACCTCTAGCATAAAACGTTTCCTCACCCTCAACTTCGTCACTCCAAAATACTGGTGTGCCTTTCACCTCCCGGGTGGACACCGATGCCTCATTCTGCCTGCCAATTTCACCAGCAAAAATACGATTCAGGGCAGATTTCATATTTTCGTATGTCACCTCAGTTATCGCGGACATCACTAGTTGTCGCTCACTGTCTGAAAGTTTGCATGCAGCTAAGAGCATAAAAGCCATCACAGAATTTGGCAGTTCCATGCCCTGCTTTGTAAATTTGAAATAAACATGCTCAAATTCTGTCACGAACTCACGAATGTTCATATCACTGGCTCTTCTAAAGTTGTACAGCTCATAAAAAGATGCAAACTGTCGACGTCCTTTCTCCACGAGAAATAAATCGTCTAATTTTTTCAGCAGGGTCTGAACACCATCCTTCTGCTTCAGAACATCCGCATCAATCTCTGAAGACGCCACCCTCGCTCTTCCTGACAATGACAGGTGAATAGCTAAGGCTTGTTTTTCTTTTGCTGGGTCCGTTAGTTCGCAGCAAACGCCAATGTCTTTTTTCCAGCTCTCATATGCAGAATCATTTTCAAGTTTTGGAGGCCACTTGGTCGAACACGACGCTATTTTTCCAACTACACTCTGCTACAAGTGTAGGAAACTAGGCAAACCACACTCACTGGCCTCACAACGTGAACTGCCAAGGTTCCCGGTTGCATACCACAGGAACCTTCCGATGATGTCATCACTCGTGACTTAGCAGGTGTGTGTGTGCGTACACACACACTAACAACAACATGCACTAACAGGAATTTCACATTTTTCGGACTGGCTTGGGCCCCAATTAGTCCGTTATAGTGAGGTCTTACTGTACTGTATATATATATATATACTGTATATATATATATACTGCATATACATATATATATATACAGTATATATACAGGGCGATTCACGAGTTTCTCAGGAAACTCTGGGAAATGCAAGCTTATGCAATTCTAAGCATAAAATACTCTATAAGTATAGGTGTTTAAATTTCCCCACATGTAATGGTTTACAAGTGGGGAAATTTTCAAATCTCACAGATGTGAATGGGAGGCGCCCCATTATGTTGAAAAATGATACGTCGCCGTGTCTTCAGAGGCACATCTTTAAGTAAAAAGGGAAGTTCATGTCTGAGAAAATTAACATAGACATATCCTGTAAGCCTCCCTTCAAAGATATGAGGTCCAATCAGCTGGTTGTCAATCAAACCGCCCCACACATTAACTGAAAATTGGTGATGAAAGTTCCGTTCTACTGTTTCCTTGCGATTTTCTTTTGACCACCAATGTGCATTACGAGTATTATATGATCCACTGCGGGTAAATATGGCTTCATCAGTGTATAAAATGTACTTGCACAGCTGAGGATTATCTGCTAGCCAAGTACAGCAATCAAGTCGTTGAGCAGAATCCCCGGGTTGTAGATGCCTAACCCTGTTGTATGTGATATGGGTACAGACCTTCCCGCTTTAATGTATTCCATACCTTCGCTTGTGGAACACTAAGTCGGGATGAAATTCTTCTTGTACTGATGCTAGGGCTGCAATGTAACATTCCTATTACGCGTCGTACTTCAACTTGCCTCTCCATGTAGACGTGACAAAAAACTTTTGCATCTGGGCTCCTGTTTGGATATTTCCGTCTATATTCTTTTGCTGATGCTTCAGCGTTGCCATTGCAGAATCCATAGATAAAAATCATATCTGCATACTCCACGTTTGTAAAAGTGAATGGCATTGTAGCGAAATGTGGGTGAAACCGTCCCTGTAATAAATATGCCTATTACACTCACCAGCACTTGGTGGGAAATGTCAGTCTGAGCTCTGAGTATCACTGCCATGTTTACTCCTTCTATCTATCTATCTATTGCCAGACGCCTCAATCCCGAACGGGGTGGCCACAAACAAATCGCCTCCATGTCACTCTGTCCCCTGCCATTTCACTACCACGCTCCCAACTCACACCCCCCTCTCTCATATACCTCTCCACTCCATCCCTCCATCTCATCCTCGGCTTCCCCCTCCCTCTCGCCCCCTCCGTCTCACTCACATACACTCTCCTCGTCAATCTTTCACTCTCCATCCTCTCCACATGCCCAAACCACCTTATCGTGTTTCTCCTAACGCTTCCCATCATGTCCTCAACCACACCACAATGCTCCTTCACATCCTCATTTGTTAGTCTGTCTCTCCATGTGACTCCACATGCTCCTCTCAAATAACTCATTTCCA
>JAGKTI010024184.1:0-14487 GCA_018397915.1 Birgus latro | reverse complement strand
ACAGTAAATGTTGACTCATCACTCCAAAGCACAGTTTTCCATTGCTCCTCACTCCAGGCAAGATATTTCTTACAAAAATTTACTCTCTTTTTCTTCTGAAGTGCAGTTAGCAGTGGTTTTTTACGAGCACAAAAACTCCTGTAGCCCAGATCGTCATGCAACAGCTGCTGCACACTTCTGACAGACACATCTGCCAGCAACTGTGGGTTCTTTTCTTTTAAATCCCATGCTGTTAGCCTTGGATCCTTGCTAACTTGCCTTGAGATCAGCTGACGGGTCCTGAAGGTTGTCTTACGAGGTCTCCCAGGCTTGGGAAGTGGAGTGGGAGGAATGGCCTCCCCACTGTCCTTGAACCGCTTCACCAGTCTCTGCACTGTCCTCAGTCTAACACCTGTTTGATTTGCAATAAATGGGAGTTTGTGGCCAGCTTTGTATAAAGTAATCACTTCCACATGTTTGTCCTTGCTTGTGGTTACTTTAGGCATGATGAGAATGTGGTAGGTAACCAAATAAGTGTGTTATTTGAGTCAAAACATGCCCTTGTGGTGCATCACACACAGAGACAATCCTCCTCCTGTGGCTGCCCAAACATTACTCAGCCTGCTCCTGTGATGCCAAACCTATCAAGCAGGGTTGCCAGCTCCCGTTGAAAAAGCGTCAGCTCATTTCGCATCACAGGGGAGGGTAGTATTGACCCTACTTCACTTAACGCGAAAAAGAATGACGTCTGCCCTTTAGCGTCAATACTTTCCGCGCCTACTGTATATCTCGCATTACGGAAGAGGAAACCACAATACACCAAAGTTGAGGCTTAGCAGTACAAAAGAATGTGAAACGCACTCCCTATCGCTCAATGGTTTCAAGGTTAAAACACAGAGAAACTCTCGTAATACTTATTTTCCATTCAAAATCAACAATACTGAAAGAAATATGTCCCATAAAATAAAACCTGCAGATAATCGTAATGTCGAAATCATTAGTGCCATCAAATCAGAAAAATAAACATCTAAAGATATATTATTATCCACATTTAATTCTCTATGCGGGATGATATTCACGCGGGTAAATCCGTCAGTGCTGAAAGCAAGATCGATCGTCAACAAGAAACTACGGCCTATCGGTGCGAGCAGATTATTGCTCCTTATTTAGCAAATATTCCAGTAAGACAGGTATACTAGAACCTTGACAGTTAACAGAGAGATAAGCAATATAGAGGTAGAACATAGGAGATTTGCTACTGGAGCCCCTCGTAGCACAAGACCAAGACATGAATACATGTGCCCAAGAACCACTTACCACTTGTGTTGCTATCAAGAAGCAAATTAATCTGCCGGCAGTCAGTGACGTTAGTGAAACTCGTGCAATCATGAGTGGAAAACTAGTCATTTTTATTCACACGAAATTCCAACATGTTATAAAACATGTAGGCCCGTTGCATGAAAGAACTAAAGAGGGTGAGGTTGATAGTCAAAAGCATGAATGCGACAATGAAGATAATTAAAACCGAAAAGAATTATATTAAAAATAAGGGGGAGGGGGGATCCGTGACAAAGGTCGAGACAACCTCTCCCTCCCCTGGAGTGGTAATGACTGACGGAACTTACGGAAGGCCTGCCGTGCACTGTTGCCAAAGGAAAAATTATTGAAATCCGCTAAACTAGTCTGAGATGCGGTAAAAAACTGCCAGACTAAGGAAAATTAACAAAAAAAAAAATGGGCAAGACCTATAAAAAAAAAAAAGGGCAAGACCTAAAAAAAAAAAGAGCTAGAGAAATGTAATAATTTTATACCAGCTAGACTGCTTTTGAAATCTCTAAATTTAGCGGGAAAATCGCTTCATTGGTAAATGCTGGGATGAGTCATGAAAATGTGCCAGATGTCACTATTTATTTATTTTTTTGATTCTGTCTGTCTATCTGTTGCCAGACGCCATAATCCCGTAAGGGGTGGCCACTTGACTTTGAGTTATTTATTTTACAGGGAGGGACACTAACCCTCCACCAACCCACTTCACTTACTGACATGTAGGGAGCACGTTTGGTTTAGCTATATGGTTACCCCCCAGCGTTGTAAATGGTTTCTTGGCTTACAGAAAACCATTTGGCTTATCACTCAATGTAAAGCCACCTGTAAAGGAAAGAAAAGCAATAAGAAGTGACAGGAATGATGGGAGAAATAGGAAGAGAGGAGGGCAGGCACAGAAAAGGAATGATAAAGGTTAAGGAAGAAGTAGGCAGCACTACATCAATTGAGTGGATGATGGTCGCCACCACCTACCACTATTGATTGATCTATTAAAAAAAAATGCTATACTTAACTAGTATTTTCGCAAGATTAATTTTTTTTACACCATAAATAATGTTTGCAGGGCAGGCAAAGACTGTTTCCGTCTCCTAAATGAACGTTGCCAGACCCAGGGAGTTTTGTCCGAAACTTAATGAAAGCGAGTCATCACTTCTTTGGGCGATTGTACAGAGGAATAATTATACCTGACTTCCAATCCTCCGGGACTCTATCCTCCTCCCAAGCCAATCTGCACACCTTCCACATCCATTCTATTACTGTCTCTCCCCCATGCTTCAGCATTTCACCACACACTCCATCAATTCCTGGGGCTTTCCCCATTTTAACTTTCTTCATTGCTTCCACCACTTCCATCCTACTGATTTCTTCCTCTCTTCTTACAACCCTCCTTCTTCCTGCCATTCCCCAGCCACCTATATTTGCATTACTTTCATTCTCTATGTTCAACAGTTCATTAAAGTGTTCTCTCCATCTGTATACTTTTTCTCCCTTCTCCACTAGTAATCTACTATTTTTATCTTTCACACCCCCACTGACTTCGTTGGCACCCTGTCTAGCTCTCTTTACCTCCTTCCAGAACATTTTCTTACATTCCCTCCACTTTGCACTCAAATTCCTTCCAAATTCCTCATCCACTCTCTTCTTACTCTCTTCTACTAATCTTTTCACCTCTCTCCTCCTCACGACATATAACTCTCTCGTCCGTCTCTCAGCTTCTTCGACACCCCTGTTCCTCATCCACTCATTATATGCTTTCTTCTTTTGTGCCACAGCCTCTCTCACCTCTTCAGTCCACCATGCTGTTCCCTGAACCCCCTTTCGTCTTCTCTTCACCCCACACACCACCTCACATGCTGCACAGATTTCTTCTGTGAATACCTTGCACACACCTTACACATCCCCCATCTGCTCCAATCTATATTTACCCAATCGCTCCTCCACTTCCCTATTATATTCAGCCTTTATTCCATCCTCTTGTAACTTTTCTACCCTCCTTGTAACAAGTACTTCCTCCTGTCCTTCCATTCTTCTCTTCAACTTGTTTGGATTCTGATTCTGGCCACCACCAAGTGGTGGTCAGAAAGTCCACTCCCCCAGCCTCTATATACTCTTGCATCCATTACACATCTTCTCATCCTTTCATCCATACACACAGTCAATCATTGCCTTCCGTTCATTCATTCCACCGTCCTCTCTTCTCACCACTCGCCATGTATACCTAGGGATCATTTTGTGCCTGAAGAGGGTATTAGCTACCACCAATCTCCTCCCAGGACAAATGTCCACTAAAGCACTGCCATTCTCATCCATCTCTGCAACTCACCAACCATCTCTGCAACTCACCAACCACTCCATCCACCTTCTCATTCCCTACTTTTCCACTCATATCACCAATCAGAAACACTCTCTCATTCCTTTCAAATTTTTCCAAGCAGGCTTCCACATTTGTCCAAACCTCTTCTCTCACTCTACTTACACGATCTTGCGTTGCACATACACGCACACAATTGCCCACATTTGTAGTCCAACTTTCATGTTTTATTATTATTATTATTATTTTTTACTCAAATTATACACGTGAAATATCATAAGCTCTTTGATAGTGCTCTCAGTAACTCGACATTTCCACTAGTCTTTTTGCTAGGTACTGATACTAAAGCTGAACTTTCTTCCATCTCATATGTGTATATGTAAAAAACAATACTTATTTGTGGAAAAAATATAGAAATGTAGAAACAGGTCAATGTACAAATCAACAAAATATGGATAACTCACTTGCTCCAGAGGTGTTGAGCTGCTGGCAGGAACTTGAAGGAATTGAAGATGAGTTAGGTAGTATGAGTTGTGTGTGTGTGTGTGTGTGTGTGTGCATGGGTGACTGTGAGTGTGCATGGGTGAGTGTGTGTGTGTGTGTGTATGCATGTGTGTGTGTGTGTGTATGTGCATGTGTGTGGCATATTCTCTGTTCCTTGCACCACATTTGCCTAACACATGCGATGCACACAATAGATTTCTCCACGAACATTCGCTGCACGACATACGTATATAATGTCATATATATATGTCACTGTGTGGCGTATTTTCTTGTCTCTGATCATTACGTAACTTTCCACTGTCAGTCAATGCACGCAATATTTCTCGGTGAACACTCGCTGCACTATTTTATATGTATATTTCACACTGAACCATATGCAATATAAAACACTATCACATGATTCCATCCCAGCCTCTTCTGTTATTCCCTTCCCTACTGTATGGCGCAAGAGAAAGCCTGTTCCCTTAGCAACTAATGCATATGTCTATGTATCTCTATGGCATAACATAATGCCTGCTATGGTAGGTCAGTTATTTCACTAACCCAGGCACTATATGTTTCACAGATATAAGTGATGGCTTCACTATAAGGGTAAAATACATCATTTTATGGGCAAGGTGAGTGGAAACCCCGTTATAACAAACCAGACTCTGCCTCTAGGCCTAACGGCTGATAACGGGCCCCAATGCTTTACAAACAATATATCTGTGTTCAATAAACACAGTCACTTCACAGTATAGTCAAAAACACTGTACAATCACAATATTTCAATAATGGCTTCAGGCTCATGTGGGAGGGGGAAAATGGCAGATTTAAAGGGACAACACAACACAGCACGACCCTGCTGTCTGGCTGTTAGTGGAGCACTGAGATTCTATCATTACATACAGGCAGATGAGTCATTGTAGAGTTCCCAAGGTCTTACCTCCGGAGAGACACGTGGCTGCTAGAACGCTACAAAATTTGATGGAAATCGACCGAAAACTTATTTTTTGGTTAATTTTTTTCGCGTTTCCACGTGATCTGAGGTCATGTGCTTTTGCACACCACACCACATGTAACGCAAATTGCGGTCCCGTGCTCGAAAGGGTTAAGTCACTTTCACTGGACCACCACTTTGGTTTACTATTACCAGCTGGACACCTGTTACGTAGTGGCACACATGACTTTACCGCTTCATTAAATTTTTTGAATATTTCCCATGTTTGGTTTAAGTCATCTGTTTCAGACATTTGATTCCAGTCTTTAGTTGCAAGTAACACTCTGAGCCTGGTGAAATCTGCTCTATGATAGTCTGGGACCTTTTCTTTGCTTTCTGTTTCTTTCACTTTTTCAGAAGCAATATTAAACTGTATAATTCGATGATCACTGGAACTAAACTCGGGTCCAATTTCAACGTTGTTGACTAGGTTATCATTTGTAGTTATAATGATGTCTAGGATATTGTTACCTCTCGTTGGGTATTCTACGTGTTGGGAAAGGGCGCTTTCTTGAAGATTCATGTAAACTCTTGTCCTGAGTGCGCAGTTAGCGGTTCACCCCACTTTGTTACCGGTAGATTAAAGTCTCCAAAAATTACACTATCCTCTTCACAACAAATTTCCGCAATTTGAGCATAAAGTTTTTCATCTGTGTCTGCTGACTGTGCTGGAGGGCGATAGATGAGACATATATTTATTTTGTGCGATTTAATACTCAGCTGAATGTAACTAGCATCTACGTTGGTAATACTGGGTTTGGATAGCACAAGGGGGTGCAGACTAGTTTTCACGTATAGTAAAACACCACCACCAGCTCGGTGAGGTCGCTCACAGCTGAAAATATTGTACCCTGTTAATGAGTATTCTGCTAAAAAGTCACAGTCAGATGTGTTAATCCAGGACTCTGTGATGCCAACAATGTCATAATTTTCTAGATAAATAAGAGATTCTAAATCCTCAAACTTGTTGCGCAGACTACGTGTGTTAACATAGCAGACTCTAATTCCGTCCCAAACAGTTGATGAACTGACTCTGCGGGTATTTATGTTGAGATTACTGCTCCTGGACGTTCCGCGTCTTTTGATCTGAAGAGGGCAACTTTATCATGTAAAAGTCTACCTAGTCGTGCCGCTCCTACCAAGTTCAAACGGACACCATCTTCCTGAAAAAGTGTATGTTGCTCATAAAACTGGACCCACAGATTGACAAAGTCGACTCCTTCTTGCATGCAGAGAGATTTGAGATGGTTATTTGTGCTGAAGGCCTTATCATAAAAACTATTCTCTGCCTTGATCCTTGGTAGTATGCCGGATATTATTACATTCGTGGACTTAGTTTTATATTGCTTGATCATCTCATGATACTTTGCGAGTAATTCCTCCGATCTGTTGCGCTTCAGATCATTCGTACCAACATGGATGACGTATAGTTTTATCATTTGCGTCTTCTGTGACCTCATCGCAGGCTTCTGTGATATCGCATAGTCCACCTCCTGGGAAACAGTACCTCTTTCTGCTACTAGGGGCACATCCACAAAATTCCTCAAGCTGACCGCGTATAACAAAGTCCCCAATAAGCCTTGTTTCTTCTGACTCATCAACTGCTTCAGCAAGGATTTGGAATCAATTGTACGTAGTTATAGGCAGGTGCTTCCTCGTACCTTTTACAGGTTTTGCGCCATTTCTTACCATGGTAAAGGGGATTTCGCTTGGCGAGGGAAGTATGGAATCATTGGGTGAGGAAGATACACTATCATTTGTATCTGCCTGATGGGCAGGGGCTGGTACAGGCTCAGTATGTACACGTCTTCCATCTTGAGTGTTGTCAGTAACTCCTACGTTTGCCGCTACAAACTCTTTCAGTACCTCAAACTCTGCCTTGAGTTCGTTGTAATTTATCCTTGATTCAGCTAAACCATTTTCCAGATCTCTTCTCAAGATGCATAGTTTGCACATAGGTGCCGAAAAGCAATCCGAAAAGTACTGAGGCGCAAAACGACCAGTACATTCCTGGCAGACCTTCAGTACAGATGGCATTTTGAAGCAATATTTTCAAAGTACCACAAAAATAAAAATAATATACAACTGACTAAGGGATGTTGTTACAAATGGATAATTTTCTTTATAAATGAAATATTGAATTTCTAGGGAGATTCACTTACTTTCTATATACTATCTTCCTTTTACCAGTGTAAAAAGAACAGAAAATCTACTTGCTATAGCACAGTTCAAGTAACCATGAATGCCTTTACCAGTGTAAACAGAATAGGAAATCTACTTGCTATGGTACAACCTAACTTTCCATGAATTCCTATACCTGTGTAAAAACTGAAAATCTACTTGCTATGGTATAATCTAACTTACCATGAATTGTAGAAATACACCATAAACTGATTCACTGGGACAAAAAAAATAATAAATAAATAAATAAATAAAATAAATAAAATAAAATAAATAAATAAATAAATAAATAACAGTAGAATGGAGGGAAAAATCAAAATATAACCTAGCTTCACTCAGTGAACAACTGTTTGTAGTGTATAAACTATTTCACTGGTGTACCACCAAACACAGTTGCTGCTCTATACAAAAGACAGAGCTGATAGTGGGAAAACACAAGTCCAAAGAGAGCTGGTTGGTGAATACACTCTCAATACACTAATATCACTTACTGGTGAGAAAAGATAATCTGCCTGCTATGATATCGTTCTAACTGACCTTGAACTGCGGGAAAAATAAACTTTAATATGACTTAGATAAAACTAAATCCGGGAAAACGATTCAGAGGGTGGGAGAGAATGTAAACAAAGGGACAATCGAACGATTTACAACTTCAACATGCTCTAAATCGTTTGTATGTAAGCTATTTTAATACTTTACATGGTGGAAATATGTCTAGGACTCTTATAACACTAATCTATTCACTTTCACAATGTTATTCCCTCAAACGTAATGTTAAAGCACTTGGAATAGCGGAGCACTGCTGAATGCATCTGAATCCAAGATGGCTGCCTGAGGAGGAGGAGGAGGAGGAGGCTTGTAATAATTTACGTGAATGATTATGTGAATGTGCAGTTTGTGATTCTCAAGTTGACAAGCAGATAACATCGATGGCCACGATAACTTTTGGAACTCAGTTTTCTGTTTTTTTGCAGGTAACGTGTAATTTTTTAGCTGACTATTGTTGGCTCTGCCACCATTTTTTTTTTTTTTTACCCGAGGCATCCCGTTGACGTACGGGTACGTTGCAACGTTTTGTCGCGGTGACACCCATCGACGTACCCATATATTATGCAATTGCAAGGTCAGTCACATGCACATTTTTCAAGTTTCACGGGTGATTTTTAGTACGCATATCGACATACCCATATATTATGCAATTGCAAGGTCAGTCACATGCACAATTTTCAAGTTTCACGGGTGATTTTTAGTACGCATACGTGGGAGACCTTCCTCTATCTGCTGTCAAGTGGGGATACTGCCTGGCCCCACGTGACCCCCCCTCTTCCCCACACTCGGCAATTCACCTGTTAGCAGTGACCTGGCCAGTAAAGACATGTCGCGCCACAATCTCTCCAATGACAAAATTCACGGTTAAAGTGATTCCTGAGGTGGAGAACAAAGAAATAAAGAAGCTAGAGGAACAAACAAACAGAAGTGATGAGGTGGCAATGTCGTAAAGGAAGGTGGCATATGTGGATGTGTTTGGTGACTGAACAATGCTTAGACTGCCTATATTATTGTGTGAAAACCAATACAGTCTTGTACTACACAAATTCGTACCAAATGAATAATACATAATTTAAAGTGGCTTGAATTAGTTAACCCTCCCATAGTTCGTTTTCTTTGAAGCCAGGTACCCTGAGAGAGAACAAAAAGCTAAGGCTGACTGTCATCTGTAGTAACATTTATAAGCTCAGGAGGGCGGTTTCCCTATGAATCACCAAAAACGGAGGTTTGAGGGAAAAAAAAAAAAAAATGAAATTTCTTGGGACTGGGGGGTATCAGAGGTGGGAAATCAGTCGGGAAGTGACGGGTTAAATAACAGAACAGAGGTAGCAAAAAACAAAAAAAAACAAAAAAAAATCCATACTGTACACCAAATTGCGTCTTCCATTCATAAAAAAATCTGTAACAGTCAGACTTGAACTGCTGCAGGTTGAAGTTTGGGGGGGGAGCCACTCTGGGAAAGTGAGTTCCAAAGAGGTTAATGAGCATAATCATGTTACGTCCTCATCCCATAGTGCCACAGGCTCCAACAGTATGTATATGAAGGACATCACCCAGCGAGTTGTTCATTGTAAGGTCTGCCTTTCAATGTACACTAAATCAACTCAGGTGTCATAATAACACAGGCTTCCCACATTCATAGTATTTATTTTCCAAGTAATTACACTGTCTGATTAATTAATTTCACAAGTACCGGAGCTACACTAACTTCACAAGGCCACATGTTAAACTGACTGAAAACTCCCCTCTTCTCTCCCCCATCCTTTTATTACCTTCCTTGTTACTCAATTGTTCTAGGTACTCCTAGCAGCAACAGTTCCAAGTTGGAGATATCCAAAACATTCCAGAGCTTACATTTTGTAGAACTCTAAATACTTTAGCATTCAAACTGATATTAAATATGAATATTACATAACTTAACAAACATTCATCCAAATAAAACATTATAGAGAGAAAAAGAATAAAAATTAATGCATAACTGTACAAAATACCTCTGCTCACAACATCAGGCTACCTGGCAACTCTGACTGGCAACTGAAAATGCGGGAACTACTGTATTTTGTTTTTGATTTGGAAAAGGCCTTTGACAGCGTCCCTAGAGAGGTGGTGAAGTGGGCAATGAGAAAGCTTGGGTTGGAAGAGTGGCTGGTTAGGGTGGTTATGGCCATGTACGTGGGTGCTCGCACCCAGTTAAGAGTGAATGGAGTTTTGAGTGATGAGTTTTCCACGACTGTTGGTGTGCATCATGGGTCAGTTTTGAATCCCTTGTTGTATCATGGTACTTGAAGCCCTCTCATGTGACTTCAGAGATGGACTCCCGTGGGAGATGTTGTATGCTGATGATTTGGT
Organism: Birgus latro; assembly: GCA_018397915.1. Lineage (NCBI taxonomy): Eukaryota > Metazoa > Arthropoda > Malacostraca > Decapoda > Coenobitidae > Birgus > Birgus latro. The sequence continues at coordinate 4,309 of JAGKTI010024184.1, read as the reverse complement.
GTTGATTGCAGAGAATGAAAAGGAGGCGGAGGAAAGATTTAAAAAGTGGAGAGATGGTATGGGGCACAAGGGCTTAAGGGTAAATGCAGATAAAACAAAAGTGATGATATCTAGGGTTGGTGGCGGTACAATCTGAGGAGAGGGAGAGTGGCCATGTGCAGTTTGCCACAAAGGTGTGGGAAGTAATTCCACCTTGTGTAGTGTTTGTGATAAATGGGTGCACAAGAGATGTAGTGGTATTAGAGGTAGACTGCAAGATAATGCTGATTTTATGTGTGCGGCGTATCGGGGAGAGCAGGTGGGGATTGTTAGGCGTGAAAGGATTGAACTTGCTTGTGAGTCTCTTGAGTGTGTGGAAGAGTTTTGTTATTTGGGAGACATGTTACGTGCCGGAGGTGGGGCTGGAGCTAGCTTGGTTGCTAGGGTGGGAAGTGGTTGGAAGAAGTTCAGGGAGCTGTTGCCTCTCCTGACATTGAGAGGACTCTTCTTACGTGCCAAGGGTTCTTCGTATGCAGCATGTGTTAGGAGTGTGATGCTGTATGGTAGTAAGACCTGGGCAGTAAAGGAAGAGGATATTCGCAGGCTTAAACATACAGAAATGACAATGATTAGGTGGATGTGCAGTGCATCCCTGCGTGCAAGGCCGGGGGGGCTGGGTTTACAATGGAAGAGTTGAGAGGTAGGATGGGACTGGAGTGTATTGGTGTTGTGATGAGGAGAGGTAGGCTGAGGTGGGTTGGACATGTGGAGAGGATGGGGGATGATAATTGGGTACAGAAGGTAAGAAGTGTTAATATAGGGGGAGGGGTTGACTGAGAAAGACATGGGACGAGGTCATTAAGTGTGACCTCAGGGTTAAGGGACTGAACAGGGAGGCTGCCAAAGATCGAGCAGCACGGAGAGCTGCCACTAGGTGACCAAGGCCGACGCATGCAAGCATGTTGGAGCCTTCAAAAACGAAAACGATATATATTTACTGTATATATATATTATACCAGTACATACTGCAAATGTGTGTGCGTGTGTACAGTAAAAGTTCTCCAATCCGACCATTAATAATCCAAATATCCCAATATTCTGAATTGTTTTAGGTGAAAATTTTCGAATTTTTCTGGGCTTTTTTCATATTTTACTGGCCTATATCTAAGGATTTATCTGGCCTGAACTTGCCCTTGATCTTGGATGTACCTGCCTGCATTTTTCCATCTACATTTCCGGTGAGTAAAACAATAACCCATATCATTTTAAGTGTTTATTTAATGATCATGTGCATATTTCTAATGTTTTAAAAGGTCCCTCCCAATAGTCTGAAAAAACAATAAAGTATTCCCTCCAAAACCCAACGTAATAGAGCCAAAGCACCGTCTGGAACTTGGGTTTGTCCGGGACTTGGGAAAAATGCCCCTGGGCAGGTACTTATAGACCCCAACCCAACATCACTTTGAAAGCCACCTAAATGCTGTAACTCCCTACCAGACATGCACAGCACCTATTTAGGACTCTGTTTGCACAAATAAGGGACAGAAACCATGAAATAAATGAGTAGGAACCAGAGAATGAGAAATTAGTGGTGAGTAAGGAAAATATTTAGCAGTTTCCAGGGTACTTACGACACGTCAGTGGCCGCTGCGAAGATTAACCTGCCTCCTCTATGGCTCCGACAGTGGTGAAGGTGCACTTGAAGCATGTACAGTAATCCAGTGTTGTGCTGCACTTAATCCTTTGCACTCTGAATTCTAATTTCTTAACACTGCGCAGTCTTTTCTCCAATGTTTCACTCTGCACTTAATTCTTTTTCACTCTGAATTCTAATTTCTTAACACTGCACATTCTTTTCTCAAGTGTTTCACTCAGCACTTAATTCTTTTTCACTCTGAATTCTAATTTTTAACACTGCACATTCTTTTCTCCAGTGTTTCACTCTGCACTTAATTCTTTTTCACTTTGAATTCTAATTTCTTAACATTGCACATTCTGTTGTTAACACTGCACAACACTGTAAATTCGCATGTGGTCTAGTGGCGAGTTATTGCTGTTTATTCACTGTCAGAGCCAGAGAGTAGGTGTTGCAGGTGGCACAACAAGGCATATGGGCCTGATGGAGTCCCTCCTGTTGTTCTCAAGAACTGTGCTTCTGTGCTTACACTCTGCCTAGATAAACTCTTTTCACCTTTGTCTTTCAACTTGTACTTTTCTTTCTTGCTGGAAGTTTGCTCTCATTCAGCCAGTCCCAAAGAAGGGTGACCAATCCCAACCCTCTAACTATCACCCAATTGCTTTAACATCCTGTGTCTCAAAAGATTCCGAGTCAGTTCTTAACAGAAAAATCTTAAAGCATCTTTCCTGTCACATTCTTTCTGATCGTCAGTATGGGTTCCGTCAGGGACGCTCCACTGGCGATCTTCTCACCTGCCTTTCAGACTCCTGGTCATCCTTCTTTCGGGACTTTGGCGAAAGCTTTGCCATTGCACTTGACATCTCAAAGGCTTTTGATCGAGTCTGGCATAAATCTTTAATTTCCAAACTGCCCTCTATCCTTCTATCTGTGCCTTCATCTCTAGCTTCCTTTCTGGTCGTTCTATAGCCGCTGTTGTAGACGGCCATTGTTCTTCTAGATTTATCAACAGTGGCGTTCCACAGGGCTCTGTCTTATCACCAACTCTCTTCCTTTTATTCATCAGTACAATTAACCCTGTCCACTCATACGCTGATGATTCCACCCTTCACCTTTCCATTCGGTTCCTGCAACGTGCATCTCAGCATTTACTTCAACAAACAAGGCATGAGGCTATGGCACACCTAATGTCTGACTTGGCTTGCATCTCTGATTAGGGTAAAAATAATCTTGTTGTTTTAATGCATCAAAGACTCAGTTCTTACACCTAACAACCCGACAAAATCTTCCACAGGATTACCGGTACCCATTAATGTTTACTAATGTCCAGCTCAGTACTGCATCATCTTTGAACATGCTTGGGGTTTCATTCACCTGGGATTTATCTTGGAAAGAACATGTTACATTTTTTGTGAAATCTGCTTCAAAGAGATTAGGTGTGCTAAGCCTTCTCCGAACTTTCTTTACCCCTGCACAGTTGTTGACTTTGTACAAGGGTTTTATTCGCCTCCCTGTGTGGAGTACAACTCTCATGTGTGGGGAGGCTTCCCACATACAGCTCTTCTCAATAGGGTGGAGTCAAAGGATTTTTGTCTCATTAACTCTCCTCCTCTTACTGATTCCCTTCAACCTTTGTCTCTTCGCCGCACTGTTGCATCTTTATCTCTCTTCTATCGCTACTTCAATGGTCACTGTTCCTCTGAGCTGTCTGCTTGCATCCCTCCACCTCTACGACAGGCACGTAGCACCTGTCTAGCAACAAACTCTCATCCCTTTTCCGTCCAACTCTCTAGTGCAAGTGTTAACCGTTACTCCCAGTCCTTCATTTATGCAACTGGTAAACTCTGGAACTGTCTTCCTCTGTCTGTATTCCTTATTTCCCATGATCTCCAGTTTTTCAAATTCAGTGTGTCCAGGCGTCTCAAAATGAATGGATCTTGAATTTGGCTTTCTTTCATATTGTTTTTGTTTTTTCTTGGAAGGAACAGTATGCGGCCAGGCCCATGGCCTTTGGTTCCTTCTTCCTTGCATAAAAAAAAAAAAAAAAATCTGACTCAGCTTGTGTGGGAGGCACTGTGATGCACAGATACACAACCACCACAGTTATTATATAAGCGAATTTTGCCATCATTATCACAAAACTAGGTATAACTAGTAGTCATAATTCTATCAATTTATCACACCAAACTGATGTATACCAAGGCCTAACTGAATCAGCAGAGAGCATCCTGCAGTCTCAATGGACCCAGGATCAAATCCCGGCTGGGACAGGGAACAGTTTAAGGATTTGAATTTCTTTAAAAAAGCAGACTTTTCTGATCTACCAGATGACTCGCCGACATGCTATAAAAGTACCTCCGCTGATACCAGTACACCAGTCCAGTATGAGCATGTATTCAATATTGATGGTGGGTGTTAGTGCTGAAGTGGTGACATGTGGAGATGTAGGAGGACTACTGGACCCCAAGGAGGACCACAGGGACTTGGGAATAGGCCCTGAAGTCTTTGCCCAGAGTCGGACACATAAAAAAAAAAAAAAAAAACTCATGAAGGCATTTAAATCTAACAAATGGAAGTTTTACATCATTATGCTGCAGCTATATCTTCGGGATATGACGAGGTTACCACACAGTATTATTGTTGAGAAGGAAGATTGCTAGGTAGGTGCTACTGGAAAATTCCCAGTACTGTACA
>JAGKTI010024183.1:0-14487 GCA_018397915.1 Birgus latro | reverse complement strand
GGTGTTGAAAGAGTCACTTGCACAACCTCCTGCTACTTCTCCTTCTCTACCTATTCCTCAGTCTAAGCCTTCTTCAACCACATCTCCTCATTCATCAACCAATCAATGTCGGTCCAAGTTGTGTTCCGCACATCAACATCTCCATGACGTCTCCCATTAATTCAGCCTTATTTTCTGTACAATGTTAGCAGTCTAGCTGCTGGCAGTGCTGACCCTCATAGGGTCCAGGTTGGGTGAGGATGATGGTGGAGTACCTCTAGGGCCTTGGTCGGCTCGGGAGACGAGGTAATGGTGGTAGAGGATGTAGTCTCCCTGCGCTACGATCTTGCGCCCCTGGCCGACGTAGCCATCGCCCTGCCTCGCTTCGCACGCCAGTTGGACGAAATCGAGACCCAACTGTCAGCCATCGCGGGGAAACACAATCCGGATCTCCCAGTCTCTTGGCAATTGCAGTACATCAGAGACAACTTCTCCCAACTCAATTACACATTTTCCAGTCAAACACCCGTAGGTCGTTCTCCTGTGAAACGAGGTCTCTTTGACTTTGGAGGTGAAATTCTCAGTGGTTTATTTGGCATAGTTACGGCTCTTGACCTCTTTGGCTTCAAATCTGACCTACCTCACTTAGCCACAGCTCTAGAATCTTAAAGGTGAGTCATACAGGTCCAACACACCATATTACAGAGGATTACAGCCCAGCTAAATGAAGTAACTTACACTCTGAACAACTTTGACATCTTAAAACAGCAACTTTCTAATCTTAACGTTGTTTCTTAGGTCCTCTGTCTAAAACTCAACATGGATAATCTCCAACTAGCCATCGATTCTCTTCACTCTCAAGTCTCTACCTTGGTTCGTATCCTGGTCGATGCTGTTGATGGACGTGTCACTGCGGACTTAGTACCTATCTCTGCTCTTCGTTCTGTATTGGAATGGGCTTCCTTTACACTCGATTTGTCCCCAGTTCTTTCTTTCTCCTCTCTAGAATTCTACTATCCAGTTCACGAGGCCACCCTCCTCACAAAGGACGTCGTAGGTCATATTCCTCTACGTTTTACCATCACCTTTAACCTCTTCCAAATTATTCCCATTCCTTTCCGGTTCAACAACTCTTTATTGCAAGCCTCTGTTCTCTCAGAATATTTCCTCCTATCCCATAATCATCTTCCCATTGCTTTCCCCTCTTCCCCAGACCTTGAGAAATGTTCCTCCCTTACACCTACATCTCGTCTTTGTGCTGCTCACCTGGCTATTTTCCCTAGTAGCGCTGCATGCTGCGAGTCTGCCTTAGTTCGTAATCATTTCATACACTCTGCCTGTTCCTTTGTCCTGGCACCAGAACTTCCAGTGCATCATGCTCATCTCAACCACGTCCAATACTTCTTCTTCTCTGTCCCCATCTCTGTCACCATCATACGTCCTGGTCCTGTTTCGTCTGTGCATTCAGTGCCTGTTAGTGGTCTCTATAGGGCGCCAGACTATTGTACAGTCAAATCAGAGTCTGTCATCACTTACACCACTCGTTACCACCAGGCTGTATGTAAACACACTTATGACATATTCCAACCAATCGACATGACTTTTACCATACCATTTGATACTATTTCCATCAACTCCGCAAACTTGCATATGCTAACACTTCTGCACGACAGTGACTTTATTATGGATCAGTTTTCTCTAGCCTTCAGCCGTTCCTGGGTACATCCAACAGTTGTGTTTCCCCCAGTGGCCATCTCTTTCATAGGCTTCATTCTCATGGTCTGTGCACTGCACTGTTGTGTGAGAAAGATGGAACACAGATTACACGAAATCAGAATCGCTACAGGAATTGTGCGGCCTCCACAGAATGTTGAGGTGGCCATACTTAGTGCCCTCACATATGGTGACTAACAGTGCAAATTGAATCAGATAACTTCTGCGGACTGAAACATTGACAACACCAAATGAAGGAATTACAGCGACAAGTGAAAGAGTACACTAACTACACTGAAATAGTTAATGAGATACAATTAGAAAAGATCAATAGTAAAGAACGAGAGCACAGACAATTATCACCCTAGTATGGAGAATATTTGGAGAAGAACTAAAGGTGTATAAATAACGAGGACCATTACTCACTTGTGACATTATGGAAACAAACACCTAAGAGAGCGAGACAAGAGAAAGACATCTAGGAAAGAGGACAACATCTCTCTGTATAACAGACTTCATCCAGACAATACTTGTGTGCTCCACAATTGAAATATCACTGTTCCATGTATTCTTTTATTATTATATCAACTTTGTGAGGTCACAACTATTGAACTGTATATTTGCCAGAAGTACTGTCTTATATATATATATCTGTAAATCCACTGTATACATGTTATTATTCTATTTACGTATTACTAGATTTCTTCCTTATTTCACATGGCCTTGTACTGTATATAATCCTATTCCTTCCTGCAACTCCTATAGAATAACTCTTCCTTATAACAATTCTTAACTCGAGTACTTATATACATAGTACACCCTCCATCCTCCATAGTTATATTGAAAAACTCATATGTTGCTTGCCTCATAATATTAGGAGACACCATTTCAAGTACCCGGGGAGTATTTTACCCATTATATTACTGAAAACAACCCATATGTAACCAAGAACAGTTAGATCTTAAAATGCTTATCTAGCTAGTCTTGCCACGCCCGGGCACCACATATGGAGTCAGTCTGGGGCGAGCCTCTATTCACAGTGGAACTGTTAAGCTTCTCCTTTATATAAACCTCTCTTATTCTCTATGCAAGACATTTGGAATTTACCCAGCTATAACATGGGAGGGTAGTTGTACAGCAGTTTTATATTTTACTAGTATTGTCTGTATCATACTGACCTTAGAAGAGTACTTGTTCAAGGCTCTGTCTCGGTCAGCCAATCATTGACCCATAAAAAGCACAGGGGCCCAGGCCTTGACTACCTAGTCCTGGCATTAAGACATAGGCAACCATCCCCCGTCACCAAATGATACTGTGTGAATAATAATTCCCAACCAGTCTTTGTATTTAAACTGTTTTGGGCTACATCCTATCGGAGCCATTTATCCTAGTAAGCCTCTTGCCATCAATGTGGTAATATGGTTACCATCATGCACAATAATGGTCCCTGTAATAATAATAATAATAATAATAATAATAATAATAATAATAATAATAATAATAATAATAATAACAATAATGGCTAAAACTGGATTATATTCTGGACCAAAATTGTTTATAAATATTGTGAACTAAAGAACTACCTCCCAGCTGCATGTACGAACTGCCCCCTGGGTAACGATATATAATCTTGCTTTATTATAATACTGCATGTTCTACCAACTCCTTTAGGCATGTTAATGGCTCAGTGATGCAACGGTATTGCAAAACTATTTATGTTCCATGTGGTCACCAATTAGCAAATCGGAGAAAGTAAACATTAATGATAATACAATGAATTGTGTCATCACAACTCCTTGGCCACAATTATGATGGTTCCTTGAAAGCAGTGATAAGAAACAGGGAGGTGAGCTTGGAAGTCAAAAAGCTACTACATAACAATATTGTGATACCAACTCTAACGTATGGAAATGAAGCTTGGACCTTGTTGGAGCGACAGAAATCAAGAGTGAGAGCAGTGGAAATGAGTTATTTCAGAGGAGCATGTGGAGTCACATGGCGAGATAGAATGACAAATGAAAAAGTGAGGAAGTGTTGTGGTGTGGATGTGGATGTGATAGGAAGCGTTAGGAGAAACACACTGAGATGGTTTGGACATGTGGAGAACATGGAGAGTGAGAGACTGATAAGGAGAGTGTATGTAAGTGAGGTGGAGGGGGGAGAAGGAAGGGGACACCAAGGATGAGATGGTGGAATTCAGTGGAGAGGTATATGAGAGAGGGAGGTGTGAGTTGGGAGCAGGGAAATGAAATGGCGGGGGACAGGGCGACATGGAGGCGATTTGTTTGTGGCCACCCCTTACGGGACTGAGACGTCTGGCAATAGACAGACAGAAACGAGATTATTAAAAACTGCGCAGCTGCTATGATTATAACTTTGTATGGCTAGAATTATCTACTGTGCAAATATAAAAAAATCAGTTTGTAATGTTTCGAATAAATGAAAAAGTCTGCTGTTCGTGTGAAAGGGTATTCCTATCGTTAGTGAAATCAAGATTGTAGCAAGGATATATGGAGGATAGTTTTCATGGAACAGCTGACATGTTCTGTACAATGTAATCATAATTCAGTAAAGAATGTTGGTCTTAGAGCAGACATTTACATCATGACTAGAAGGACACGAACCTAGTGCTGTACAACTTTGTGCGACTATAGTAACAAAATTAATAATGTAAATTTAGGAATACCTTCCATCATAGTCATGTGTGAAATTTACAATGAAAATACAATGTGACTGATTCTCCACATAAGTGGTCATTGCAATCTTTAATGTGTAATGCAGGAGAAACATATCTTCTAGAACAGTCAAACTGTGTTTTGTCGGATCCTTGAGAACTAAGACGAGCTTGAAGGGATAATTTTATTCATAAAGATCCCTAAATTATTTATTAAAAATGAAATAATGAGATTTTTTTTTTAAATTAAAACTCAAGTCCCAGGAAAACCTTTCATAGAATCCTTTTAGACACAGGGATGGGTGCTAGAGCTGCCCTAGGGGCTCCAGTCTCACTTGGCTACAGCACGTGACTGTTTATTGCAAGTGACTTAGAGGCTAATGTGTTAGTGTCCTTGCCATTACCACTAGCAGGATACAGTTAATATTTACGTGTGTTAATGACGTGCACATAATCTCTCCCTCTTACTTACAAGCCCACAGCTAAAATTATTAATTCTTTAACAGATTCAATGGTGCAAAGGTAAATGTGACGGTCCTGCCATATGAGCCTTACTGGGACGAGACTATGGAGGGCAACACCACCAGGTAACTAGTCACAAGCTTGTGCATAAGCCTACTTGTTTCTATGTCAATGTTGTGTCAGATTAATTTTCATACTTTCATCTTCACTCAGACTGTTTGTGCACTGATTATGATTTTTTACAACCGTTCCAGGTACTCCGGCATCAACTACAACCTGCTGGCTACACTAAGTCAGGTCCTCAACTTCACTTTCCATGTCATCCCTTCGCGCAACTGGGATGAGGTAGGTCTGTAGTATGGAAGTATATCGCCACAATCAATTTCGAGATGAAAATGGAAATGTGGGAAAATAAACGACCTGATGGTAAATATGGGTTTGCACATAGTTAGGTATCTAGTACATTTTCTCAGTTAGGTTAGAATAGTTTTGTCTGGGTGCCCCGCCTCCACACATACATAATAAAAACAGACCAGTAAGCAAGGAAGGCCAACTCTAAGCTCTAAGCGAACCAAGCTTTGTCAGCAACCGGAAGCGAGTTTTGGTATGAAAAGTCACTCTAGTATGGCAGTACTGAAGGACAACATCCCATCCAAGAATAATGGTCCTGGATTATAACATATGGTGCCTCAGGATTTCGTGCAAGGAAAGTCATTATTTTAGCTCTTTTCATATATTCTTAACTCGATGACCTTTGACCCCTGACCTGGCGGATATAGGTCATGCATGTATGAAGTAGACTTGTAGTATCCATTAGCGCCTATAAGCATGCTAAGTTTCATTCGATTCCATCCTCCCACTGTGGAGTTAGGGAACTTGAAATTCATGGAATGGCCCACCTGAGGCATAAGTTCCAGGCAAAGCTGCCTGCGACTGGAAGTGAGTTACGACATTTTTATGTGGAGGTACTCCAGTGCCACATTTCACCCAAGAACCATGGTCCTGGCTTTATAATCTTCGGAGACTTAGCATTTCGCACAAGCATAGTCATTATTTTTAGCAATTTTCACCGTTTTCGTATTTGATAACCATTAACCCCTGACCTGGCAAATGTAGCACACAGGTGTACAGTGGAAAGCTGTAGTACTAGACATTGTCTATTAGTGCGCCAAACTTCATTAAATTCTATCAAGCCGCTGGGAAACTACGGAGGCAATTTTGAAAACAAGTACTGGTTGCTAGGAATGCTGAGGCCAATATTTGCAGGGTTCCCACTCGAAAACTAGACGAGAGAAGAGAGAGGAAATGGATGGCACACCTCCAATAGGGAATTACCTCAAGATTACGCCTAATGACATCAGAGCCTACTGCGCCTGTTACTAATGCTTATACAACACACAACGTGAAAAGTACGAATAAAGGGTTTTTTCGGCCATTACTGGGCAACGAGTAGTTGCCTAGTGAACAAAACCTTGCGGACGCAACTAGGTCATAGGCTGGTCATTATATCCAAGTTTGGTCGGAATCGGTTAATTATGAAGGGTAGAAGTGCCTGCCACAATTTGACATGAAACCAAGCAAGAAAATGCGACAGACAATGCGGGCAGAATGAGCTGGCCAACCAGTTAAACTCCGCCAACCAGTTGAACACCACCTTTCCACATTTAAACCTCAACATATTTTCCTCACTAAGACTCAGCTGTCTAAGACGACTGATTGCAAACCCATCTCTGTATCCTCCTCCTTTCCACACACTCATTTTGAAGCCAAAGGTGGCTTTTTATTCATTTGTTTTTCCTACTTCTGTTCTGTTATCAAAAAGAAAAAAATGTAAGTAACAACATGTGTTGCTCTCATGTTCTGAATTTTAATCTTCTGAATTCCCTGTTCTCTGGCTTCGACTTTCCTGTCATTCTCTGACTAAAAATATATTTGCTGTTTATGGATCCACTAATTCAATTGACTATGAAAAATTTTTGGAGTAACTTACTTGTAATATGAAACATCCTATCAATTTCTTCTTGCTCAGAAATCTCCATTCTAGGAGATTTTAATTTTCACCGCCACCTTTTGTCTCATCTCCTTTCACTGATTCACCTGATGAACAAGTCTTATTGACCTAAAGCAGTTTGTACAGCACCTTACCTGTATCCCTGACTGCCTTTGAAAATTTTTCAGTATACTTGAACTCTTCCATACAACTAATCCTTCAGCTTATGCTATTATTATTTGCTCTTTGTTGGCCCCTCTGATCACAACCTTATCACGTTAACCTGTCCTATCATTCCAGTAAGACCTGTGGACCCTCCCAAGAGGTGGAGCTACTGATTGGGAGGCCCTCAGGCAGTGCTTCGTTTATTCCCTGGAATGATTAGTGATTCCATTGCCAAGAGCCATCACATTGTGTTGTGCACCTTATGGAGGTTATTTTCTTGGACATGGAAGCATACATTCCTTTCTTATATCCTGTGACTAATGAAAAAAAAAAATTGTTTAATCATGCATGTTCTAATGCTGTCCACAACAAGGAGAAGGCCTGCAAAAGGTACTGGAGCCAACACATCCCTGAATCTTATGTCTTTGATGTTTCTGCCCTGAATCATGCTAAGTCTGTTCTTTGCTCTGCTAAAAATTATTTTATTCGTACTAAATCCTCCGAACTCTCCAACTCAAATTCTTCCTGCTCCATATGGCACTTTCCCAAAAAAGCTTTCTAACAACTTTACCTAATCATCCTTCCCTCCCCTTGTCCACTAAGATGACTCTGTTGCTATTTCCTTTACTGGTAAAGCAGGACTTTTAGCTCAGTCTTTCTCCACCAATTCTACCTCTTCCTGCTCCATCTGGCACTTTGCCAAAAAGCTTTCTAACAACTTTTCTTCATCATCTTTCTCATTTCTTTTCCACTCAGATGGCTCAGTAGCTATATCTTCTACTGATAAAGCAGAACTCTTAGCTCAGTCTTTTTCTGCCAGTTCTACCTTAGCCGATCCTGCTGTTGTTCATCAGTCATTTTCCACTTCTGATTTCCTTGGGGCTGACATGAAAATTTCTTCGGTTGACGTATTTTTTGCCATCACTGACCTCAATAATAACAAGGTATATGGGCTTGGTGAGGTTCCTCCTTTTGTTCTCAAGCGTTTTACTCTTGTGTTAACACCGTGCTTCGTTAAATTCTGTCTCCTATGTCTGTCAGTTTGTACCATTCCTTCTTGCTGGAAATTTGCTCTCATTCAGACTGTCCCAAAGAAGGGTGATCATTCCCATCCCTCTATTTCCCAATTGCTTTAACTTCCTGTTTTTCAAAAGTTTTTGAGTCTACTATAAAAACTAAATTTTAAAGCATCGTATCACAACATTCTTTCAGATCATCAGTATGGGTTCTGCCAGAGATGCTCCACTGACATCTCACCTACCTTTCAAACTCCTGGTTATTCTCCTCTCGGGACCTTTGTGAAAGCTGTGCCATCAATTCAAAGGCTTTCAGTTGAGTCTGGCATAAATCTTTAATTTCCAAACTGCCCTCTTATGGTTTCTATCCTTCTATCTCCGCCTTCATTTTTAACCTCCTTTCTGGTCGTTCTATAGCTGCTGTTGTAGACGGCCACCGTTCTTCTCTTAGAGTTACCAATAGTGGTGTTCCTCAGGGTTCTGTCCTATCGCCAACTCTCTTCCTTCTATACATCAATGACCTAAGCCGGACATCTAACCCTATCCACTCGTATGCTGATGACCGCCCTTCACTTTTCCATTCGCTTCCCCAGAGTCCATCTCAGGAGTTACTTCAACAAACAAAGGATGAGGCTATGGCATACCTAATGTCTGACTTTGCTTATATCTCTGATTGGGTTAAAAATAATCTAGTTGTTTCAATGCGTCAAAAACTCAGTTCTTATATCAACCCAACAAAACCTTCTGCAAGAATATTCTCTAATTTTTAACAGTATCCAACCTAGTCCTGCAACATCTTTATCCATACTTGGGGTTTCATGCTTTCGAGATTTTTCGTGTAATAATCATAATGCTTCTCTTCTAAAATCTGCTTCCAAGAGATTAGGTGTACTAAGACGACTCTGTGCCTTCTTTACCCAAGCACAGTTGTTGACTTTATTCACAAGGTTTATTCGCCCCTATGCAGAGTACAACTTTCACGTGTGAGGAGGCTCCCCACATACAGTACAGTTCCTCTGAACAAGCTGGAGTTAAAAGCTTTGTCTCATTAACTCTCCTCCTATTACTGGCTCCCTTCAACCGCTCTCTCTTCGCGGCACTGTTGCATCCTTGTCTCTTTTCTGTCACTGCTTCAGTTGCCAGTGCCAGGACTGCTTGCATCCTTCCACCACTACCGCAGGCGTGTAGCACCCATCTACAACAAATCTTATCCTTTTTCTGTCCAGCTCTCTGTTACTTCCTGTCCTTTATGTATGCAACAAATCAATTTTGGAACTGTCTCCCTCTGTCTGTAATTTCTACTGCCTATGATCTCCAGATTTTCAAACACAATGTGTTCAGGCATCTCAAAATGAACAGATCTTGAATTTGGCTCTCTGTTATCTTGTTTTTGTTTTTTCTTGGAAGAAACAGTTTGAGGGCTCCTGGCTTTTGGTTCTTTCTTCCTTGCATTAAATACATATACATATATAAATACATATAATGTGGAATTTTGTTTATGAGACTTTGTAACGCCCAATATTGTGATTATGGAGGTATAGAGGCCCGAGTCTCGATTACCTTACTCCACATAATGTAATTGTTGATTAATGAATTATAGCCTTGATGACAACACATGATGGAATAACTTTAACCTGCCTCTTGGCTAATTAAAGCTAGGCAGTCACCTATATTTACCTCATTTACCATTTTAGTACATCTGTACGTTTACTACTACTCATGGTAAATAAATAACATTACCATCAGTAGAATGTATTATGATCTTGATGTGTTAATAACTGAGGTTTTTCGGGTGTGTAATACTATTAGGTGTATCAACCAGCAACTCACAATGAATACCCTAGCTTCAGGCTCCTGCATCGTACTTGGAGAAATAGACGTCATACTGTAATTTTTTTTTTTAATGTTTGTTCTTTGTGAATTATTTGACTTACTTAAACACCTTTCCCAGAGAACTGTATATATAATTAATCATGTGCTCTTTTATTGAACTTTGCAGGTGAAACATCAAGTGGAGACTCGGAAATCATTTATGACAGCAATCATTTATCGTGTACTCAAAGAACGACTTCAAAGGCGAGTTATAATTATAGAACTGAATTTAGTAAAGCAAGACATCATGCTTGCTTTCTAGGCTGAAGTTTGATCTACACAAGAGTAATAACCTGCACAACATACTTTGTGCGCACATTTAGTGAACAGTTAATGATACAGTCTCGTTTATAAATAAGAATACACATGTAGTGCGGTTCATACTGTAGTGTTCATAGCTACTGGAATATGGAGCTTTTCCACTTACATTTATGATAAGTGGACCAGGGCGTAGGAGAAAAAGTTCCACATCCAACCAGCAGTGAACACTACAATAGACAACACGACTACATGTGTATCCTTACCTGTGAACGCGACTGTATACACTTATTGGGGAGGCGGTAGCTCGATCGGTAGAGCGTTGGCTTGCAGTCCCGAGGGACCCAGGTTCGAATCCTCGCTGGTGCAAGGAACAGTTTAAGGATTTGAATTTCATTAAATCAGGCTTTACTGATCTACCAGGAGACCCGCCGACATGTCGTAAAAATGACCCCGCTAATACCAATACACCAGTCCTGTATGAGACAGCCCTAGCATGTATTCAATATGGACGGTGGGTGTTAAGCGCCGAAGTGGTGACATGTAGATTGTAGGAGGACGACTGGGCCTTGATAGCAGGCTGTGAAGCCTATGCCCAGAGTCGGACACATAAAAAAAAAAAAATATGACACTGTATGGTCTCATCC
Organism: Birgus latro; assembly: GCA_018397915.1. Lineage (NCBI taxonomy): Eukaryota > Metazoa > Arthropoda > Malacostraca > Decapoda > Coenobitidae > Birgus > Birgus latro. The sequence continues at coordinate 3,711 of JAGKTI010024183.1, read as the reverse complement.
CATGTATTTGTAGACTTCTCAACGAACATTCTGGCCTGTACTTTGTAAAGGCAACCCCAGTCATAACACCCAACTGGCTGAGCTTCTACTACCCACTTGACGGGTATCTGTGGATCACCAGCCTGTTCTTGACAGTGGCTGTCTGCATCACCCTCGTCCAGGTGGGTACGGATCTAAAAAAAAAATTGTTTTTGATTTGATGACACCATGATCTTCTTGACGTAAATCCAGTGGAATGAAGGCTGATGTTGCCCTTCTGCAGTCTACAGTCTTCCCTTGGGTGTCATGGAGGGAATTGAGGGACGTTTGTAGCATCGAGCAACGAAGTCGCTTATTTATATCAGTGCTACACGGGAATGTGTCCCTCTCAGAGAAATGAAAGGCGTAAATGACTGCAAAATATGATATATTTCGAAACAAACTAATTCCCTTGTGTATAGTTGTAAAAGTTAATGTGTTCGACTTAAGGTCAGAACCATGAGAATAGATAATGTCATATAATTCAATAGAAAAGCTGAATGAGAGCAAAGGTAAACTTCAGGAAAAATCAAGCAAAAAAATATATTTAGTTTATTTTTGTGGAAATAAATGCAAAGTTTTCTTGGGTGATGGAAATAACAGAAGGTATGGAGAATATGAAAAGCATGTTTGTTAGATGGGGAATTGGCATGAATGAGGTACACACGAATGCGGGATTGTAGAAATGTTAGAAGTTTTGTACAAGTAAGAGTTAGTAACATGAGGAGCACCATTTAGAAAACTAATATTAATGATCAGACGAGAAACACACAATTTTAAGGTTATGGCAGAGGAAATCTAACATATCTGAGGGATCTATTCTAGTTTGCAAGGGAAAAGAAAAAACTGGATGATGCTGGGGATGAGGATGATGAGTGAGGATCGGATATGACGCATAGCAGCTGATGCAAATAGTCAGTATGCCAATCATGGCTTCAGATCATGGTTAATGAGGACAGTGGGATAGTAAAGAATGAATATGTACTGAGAAAGTGCAATAAAACATAAATACACCTAAATCTATTATACTATTGCTTCAGTGACCATAATATGGCCTGAAAAGTTAGCCTCTAATTGTAACATGGCAGCTCAGAATTTAATGGCATTACAACTTAATTTCTTGTTTCGCCATTATTAAAGAAAGTACTCCCTTTCATAGTATATTATTTTTGCTTCCAGACTGTATTGGAAGGAAGCTTGGACGAATGAATATAACCCTAAGCAATACGGCTTGGATGTTCGCTTGGGAAATATATAGCAGCATTTTGAAGTGGTCCTTCCATACGAAACTAATGGAAAGAATGAAAATATACTAGGTTAATGTATGAGAGTGGATCTGCCTGGAAGAAGTAAGCAACAACGATATGGAGGAACAGGTTCAGGGTGTACATAATGGAAGGCAGTATCACAAATGGGCTAGGAAAAATATGCTGAGACATCCTTCCATTGAATCTACCGCAAAAAGGATTTGATGTCATATAGTTATTGAGATTACAAGTGTTTAACAGTTTACTTTATTTCTCAGATTACGAGTACCAAGATGTGGCAGAGGCGTCATGGAGTCCTGAGTATAGGGTCTGTGGTGCTGGAGTTGCTGGGCAGTCTGCTGGGCCAGGGACTCTACGGCCGCCTGTCAACCAGCCAATCCAACCACATCCTGGTGGGTACCTGGCTGTTATTTGGTGTGGTGCTGGGCACAGCATATCGCGGCAGCCTCATAGCCTCCCTCACCCTTCCCAGGCCGCCTCCCAGGCCGGAGACGGTAGAAGAACTCGTCAAAGCCGTGGATAGGTGAGGAGTGGCTAGTATACTGTATGTACAGTAAAGCTTTTTTAGTTTTCTATGAAAATACAGGCTTGGACAAAATAAGAAGGAAATGGGGATTAGATGGCGCTTTTAACATATCTCTGTGAGATAGTGCAGGTGTCATAAGTCTCCCCAGTACACAGTCGAACTGAGTCCATTTTCACTGATGCTCCACAAGGACAATGAATGAATTAAGGAGTACAATCGCGGCCACACGTCTCCCCACGTCCGAAGTAGCCCCTGGTTTTAACGCCTATTACCCCTAGGATCACAGTTCAACCTTCTCTTACAGAAAGGATGATCCCAGTGGCACCGAAAATTAGGTTGCAAAAAGAATGCATGGAAATGAAGTGATGCATAATCTGGTTTGCATCCTTTTACTGCCCAGCACAGAAATAGAACCCTTTATCGAAGGGCTCACTTCAGATTGACAAATCTCCTGTATAACTCCATAGCCGGGGGACTCAGACTTACATGACAGCAGTTCTATTAGGGTACCAATAGACTGTATATAGAGATAGTTCGGACACACCATAAACCTTAACAAACAAAATCCTTTGTAACTCCAGAAAAGAGAGGTTTTATTACTTTATATATGCACATCGAACCTTGATTTTCGTGCATATCAACATGAAAAAATTTGCAATTTAGTTTAAATCCAACGGTTTAATATTAAAGCACAGATGCCAGAAATCCCTGTTTCTTAACATTCTTTGTGTGTGTGTGTTGTGTGTGTGTGTGTGTGTGTGCCTGTGTGTGTGTGTGTGTGTGTGTGAATGTGTGTGTGTGTGTGTGTGTGTGTGTGTGTGTGTAAGTGTGTGTGTGACTGTGTGTGTGTGTGAGTTTTGTTTCTGGGTCGTTTGAAATCATGGGATACTACACTTCAGGTTATTTCAAATCCCCTGTACTCCAAGAAGACAAACATACTTACTAATATTTATTTTCATGTGTTGCCTCAATATTGCAGTAAATGTTGTATTAAAAAAATCGTTTTGATTCATTACTGTCCATAGATCCTGTAGGACCTCTAAAAAACCATTAAAATTCTTGAAAATGGTTTGACTGCTACTTCTAACTTGTAAAATGTTAATAAATGACATAACTGTTGAAAAATTCCTTATAATCATTACTGTGCTACAGAGACCATAAATGACTACTGTATCTTTGAAGTTGATACTGCCTTATCCTGTTCTCTAGGGTGACGATGTCCTACGGTCCTGATTACAAAAAGCTTTTTTCCAACTCCGACTCTGAGGCATACAAGACACTAGGGACTTTAAAGCACATGGGAGGAAGTTTGACGGAGGGACTCAATGATACTCACAGGAACAGGTGAGTTGTGTTGCCCTAGGAACTGTGCTTGATTGGCCATAATTATATACAGTCAATCAAAACTGTACTGCTCAAGGAAGAGTCAGTGGTGTCTAAAATGACCAGTACATAAAGAATGTAAAATTCCAAGAAGATCAATCTCCTGTCATCTCGATATGGATAAACTAATAGTAACTAAATGAAATGTAAAAAAAAAAAAAAAAACGCGATATATGACATTCTCATCAAAGCAGATGTACTAATGAGGTTAAACAATCAAGCCTTTATTAGTAGACATCATCCATGGTGTCAGGATATTTAATGCTTAATGTGCACAGACTGTTTTTTGATCGACTGCACCGTACTTTGCTTGAACACTAACTCTTCTCAGTCTTCTCACACACAATTTTGTTCATGAACTCATTTTTCCTGTTGGAGATGTTGATACACTGGAAATTCTTACGAAATCTACCACATCATTAACTAAAATCATTTTATTTCATACTAACTGTTTCCTTGGTCCAGGCATTGCAGCACATGCATCGTTTGTGCATGGGGGGATTGGTAAAACCATGT
>JAGKTI010024182.1:0-11533 GCA_018397915.1 Birgus latro | reverse complement strand
TTCCCTTCCTCCGTCTTCAAGAAATGCTTCAGGGTATCCGATGTCCTGTGTGGGGAGGGAGGGAGATGGGAGTGGATTGGAAAAATGGAGAGAAGGGAGGGGAGATGGAAAACAGAGATGGAGGAGGAATGAGAGAAAGGAAGATGGAAAGGGAGGAGAAAAATGTTGGGTTAGAGAAATGAAAAAGGAAAGTTAGAAAGTAGAGAGTGCGAGAGATTTAAATAGGAAAAAAAATAGTAGGAAAGGAGAAGGAAGAGAAAGATGGCGAGAAAGGAGAGGGAAGGCTAGATGAGAGAAGAGGGAGAGGAGGAGACGAAGGACATATAAAGAGGAGGGAAGAGGAAGAGATGAAGGCAGTGGAAGACGGGAGGAAAGCAAGTGAGAAAAGTAAGGGAAGGGGAAAAGGAAGGTGGGGAAAGAAAGCAGTGATGGAGAGAGTGAGGGAGGGAATGAAGATAAGGAGGGAGGGAAAGAAGTCAAGGAGGGAAGGAAGGAAGGCTGGGAGGGAGGGAGGGAAGGAAGGAAGGCAAGGAGGGAGGGAGAGAAGGAAGGCAAGGAGGGAGGAAGGGGGATAATTTTAACCACAACACCTGCAGGAGGGAGCGAAAGGTAACTCAACCCCCCTACCACAACCACAACCACCACAGCTACCACAACTACCACGGTTTTTACAAGCTCCATCATTTGCAATTTCCTTTCATCACCTCTCTTGCAACCATCATTCCACCACGTCTTTCTTCTAATACTACCACCATCACAACTATTTCCACAACTACCACCATCACAACCATTTCAGCAACTACAACTATCACAACCATTGTAGCAGCTACCAACATCACCCATTTCCACAACCACTACCATCACAACCATTTCCACAGCTACAGCCATCACAGCCATTTCCACAACTACCACCATCACAACCATTTCCACAACCACCACCATTACGACCATTTCCACAACTACCACCATCACAACCATTTCCACAACTACCACAATCACCTCTATAACCATAACTACCACCATCACAACTACTATACCCATACTGTTAACATCACTGCTTTCCCTCATAACCACAACTACCACCATTTTACGTCCATGCTACAAACTGCTACCACCATCAGCCATAACCACCATCGCTACCACTACTACCAACATTCTACCACCACAGCCGTTGCACCACCACAGTTTCCTGCCTTCTGACCTCAACTACCAGCATCCCTGCCACAAACTACCAACCTTCCGGCCATCACCATCACTACAACCAACATTACCTCAAGCATCTGCATCCCAATCAGCTTACCACTTAACTTGTATTCTACTGCTACTACTACTACTACTACTACTACTACTACTACTACTACTACTGTCATCATCATCATCATCATCATCATCATCATCATCATCATCATAGCTACCACCATAACCATAACACCAACCAGAACCACTCTCCTACCACTACTGCAACCACAACTATAATCACTACCACCACACACAGCTACAACCACAACCATCCCACCATTGCCACCACCCCCGCCACTACCACCCTCTCATCTACCACAACACAACCACATCTACTTGCATCCTTACCACACTGACATGCATCTACCACAACTATCAATACCCATCTACCACCAGAACCACAGCCGCTTGCAATGTCTGTTACCACTACCACAACTACTTGGACTTTCACTGCCATCACCACTCACCAGCCACCACTACCTACCACAACTCACAAACCACCACTGCCTACCACAACTGCCACCACCATTACCACCCACTTAACACAGCTACAATCACCATTAGCACCCACCTACCACAACTACCACCATCACTACCACCCATATCCCGCAGTAGTCCAGTGCCACCTGCATCACTACCACCACCACAAGAACTACTACCCACCTTCCACCGCTCCCTACCACCACTCCCTACCACCACTCCGTACCATTACCCAGCAACCACAACTACCACCATCCTGTTTGCCTTGATGGTCCTAATACTCCTAAGGCTTCGATGCTACCTAATTTCACGCAAAAAAAATCTGAAAGCCTCATCTTCTTTTAATCAAGAATGAGGAGAGGAGAGGGAGGGAGGGAAGTAGGGAAGGTTGGAGCCAGAGGGAGAGGGAGGGAGAGGAAGATTAGAAAGGGAGAGGGGGGCAGGGATGGTTGTAGGAGATATTGAGAGAATAAGAAAGGAAGAGGAAAGAGTGGGATGGTAAAAAGGGGAGAGGAGAGTGCAGGTAGGAAGGAGGGAGATGAAGATCGAACGAAATGGGAAGAGACAGAAAGTGAAAAGGAAGAAGAGTGGCAGGTAAAGAAACAAGAAAGAAAAGGAAGACAGGAGAGGAGGTAAGAAGTGAAGAGAAATGGAGATGAAAAATAATGAAGAATGACAGAGAACTGAATGACGGGAAATAAAGGGAAATAAAAATTAAAGACGATTTAGAGGAGGAGGAGACTGGGGACAAAATGTGTGGAGGAATAGGGAGAGAAAGGCTGGGATGCAGGAGGAGGAAGAAACTGGAGAAGGGGTCGGGAAGGGGATAGGAAAAAGGGAGTGAATGTGGGGAACCTGAGGAGAAGGGAAGGAGGGAGGGAGGAGTGGGGAAAAGAAGTGGAGAGTAGAAAATAGCAACAGGAGTGAAAGGAGGGAAGAAAATTGGAAGGAGAGTGTGGAAGGGAGAAAAAAATCAGCAAAGAAGGGAAAAGGATGTGAAGAGAAGAGCAGAAAGAAAGAGATGCGAAGAGAAGAGAAATTAACAGTGTAGAGGAAAGTGTATGGTGGAGGAGACAAGGAATGATAAAGGAGGTGGATGAAAAGAGAGAAGAACGGTGAGGAAAGGCATGCAGATGAGGAGAGTGCGACAGATCGACGAGGAGAGAAAAACACGAGAAAAAGAATAAAACAAGGTAAACAGTAAAGGTAGGACACGAGGAAAATAAACAAAAAGACCCAAATATAAGCTAAACGACTCTTGATCAACGAGCGAAGCCTCTAGTTTGGCCTTATTGATGAACGAGTCATAATAGCCCACGCGTTTAACGAAGGTGGCCCGAAAAATGCTGATGGGGTAATGGAATAAGGAAAACGGGATGAAGTGACGTCAGGGGAGAGGGGGTGAAAAATGGGGGGTGGAGCTGTTTTGTATATAAATATTTTGTGTGTGTGTGTGTGTGTGTGTGTGTGTGTGGTAGGTAGGATGTTGTAGATTGGGAAGTTGGTAGAGAAATGCCGGGTAGGTAGTGGGCAGGTAGGTATTGTACATACTGATAAATTTAGATGCCAAATTATAGATAGACATAGATACAGTATAGAGGAAGAGAGCGAGGGAGGGGGGTTGATAGGCAGGCAAGATGAGAGTTGGGAAATGAGATAGGAAGCAAGAGATTAGAAAGGGAGGAAGGGGGACGTGAACATGGGCGTCCGGAGGGGGGGGGGGCAAGGGGGGCAGTTGCCCCCCTTGGAATTCCAAAGTGTTTGGAACTCTCGCGGGCTTCACATATATTTTCGCACATATGTACATATATGTATAATTTATTTTATTTTGCCCCCCCATACAAAAAAATCCTGCGGACGCCCCTGAACGTGAAGGTAAGAATGGAAGGGTGAAAATTAGGAAGGAAGGAAAAAACGAGAGTAGGTGGGAAACTGTGAAAGAAGAAATGAAGAGTGGCAGGAAAGGAGGGAGGAGGAAAATACAAAATGAAGGTCGACAGAGCAGAGGGTAAGAAGGTAAACAGGTAGGTAGGTGAGAAGGTAGGTACATTGTTTACGAACACTGCTGACAGGTAGGCATGAGGTGGGTAGGCAGGAAAAAACAGGTAGGAAGGGAGGGAGGGAGGGAAAGAGAGATAAGGGAGGCATGTTGGGTAAGTGAAGGGAAGAGGGTAGATGTGTACTGTAAGTAGGTAGCGTTAGTGAAATGGAAGTAGATACATAGATACTGTAGGTATATTGGGAGGGAGTGAAGCAGATGAAGTTAGGGATGTTAAGTAAACGGACATAAGTAGATATACAATACTAGTAGGAAGGTGGGTCGGTAAGGGGGAATGTAAGTGGAAAGGCAGGTAAGTTGTAAGGTAGGTGGGTAGGTACACTAGTAGGAAGGTGAGTCGGTAAGGGGAGTGTAAGTGGAAAGGCAGGTAAGTTGTAAGGTAGGTGGGGTAAGTAGAACGGTGTGTAAGGAATTAAGGCAGGGATATAAGTAGGTAGGTAGGTGGGTAGGCGAAGAAGAAAGGTGTGTAAGGAGTTAAGCAGGTAGGCAGGCAAGCAGATTAACAAGATGCATCGTTTAACCTGCATACATTATTAACAAATCACTAACCAGATTGACCACTTAGCGTCAGACAGGTCCTGCAGTCTTCATTTGCCTTAGTTTTCTTTATTAACTTATTTGCAACCATAACGTAATATTTATTTTATTTTGACATTTTAGGGAAGGCTGCTTGTACTGAAGGGGTTGATAAAGGCGATATCTAACCCCTCCAGTTTCGGATTCTTTCTCCAGTACTGATCAATCCCTTAAATCCTATTTATTTATTTTTTGTTTATTCTTGCTGCTTCCAGAGGGATTTATTCAACACAGGGAAAGCCCCTCGTAATGAAGGGATCTAATAAGGCCGTATCTAACCCCTCCGGTTCCAAAAATCTATTCTCAATTTAATAACATCGTCAGGATATATGGTAGCAAGAGGAAAAGGAATAAAGACGGACCTGGGTTGAGTTAAAATCGCCAGGAGGAAGCAAGAATATACGGTAAAACATATAAGACGTCCTCGAGCTGAAGGGATTAACCTCATTTCCTCCCTCCTCTCCCCCCCCACCCCTGTTTCCCCGCATTACGTCACGGGTCCTTCCAACCTGAACTCATTTTTCACCGCACTTTTATTTCTGTTTGACGTTCCTATTAAATTTTCCTTCAAGGTTTTGCGTGGGAACTTTTGTGGGCTTGCATCACTTAGGGCCATTGTTGGTTCTGAGGTCACCTGGATGGGCTTCTATTGTTTGTTATTCTTATCGCTATTGTTATTATTATTATTATTATTATTATTTTGTATAATTTTATGTTAATGCCTTGTGGTGGTTTGGATTGGCACCTTAGTTTTCATTCATAATTTTTTTGTTAGTTTTCATTCTTTTGCCTTTCTTCCTTCCATCATTCCTTCCAGTGCTTTCAGTTCCGTCTTTTTTTTTTTTTTTCTATTCACCCATCCATCCATCCTTCCATCCATCCATCCATCCATCAGCAAGTTCATTCAGCCTTCCAAATATTTACCGTTGTATCCATCCATCAGTCCTTGTAGACCTCCAGGAAAAAAAAAAATAATGTCTGGCGTGTGGTTTAGAGGGAGAGGGAGGGGAGAGGGGAAGGGGGTGGGGAGGGGGGAGGGAGGAGGGAGGAGGGGAAAAATGAGGGGAAAAAATCTGTCTGGCGTGTGGTGTAGTGCGGGAGGGTTGGGGGTTGGTGAGACGGAAGGGGTTGGGGTTAGAGGGAGGGGGTTAGGAGTAAAGAGGGGGGGTTAGGGGTAGGGGCGTGTCAGACAGGGCGGGTTGGAGCTGAGCCAAATGTATTACTGGCCACCCACACGCCCACATCCACACCCATACACCACCCCCTCCAATATTTCACTTCCCCCACCCACACCTACCCACCTACCTCCCACCCATACACCCACTTGTCATCCATATCTCACCCTCCCCCCCTCCCAGCCACACTCATATCTGCCCACTTACTTCCCCTATCTCACCCACTCCACCCACACCCACACCCACACCCATACGCTAACCTACTTCCCATATCTCACCCACCCTCTGCCCACATCCACACCTACCCATCTACCTCCTACCCACCTCCCACCCACACTTATCCACACACTTTCCATATCTTGCCCAATGCTTCCCACACCCACACCTACCACCCAACTACAATATCTCACCCGTCCCCGCCCACACCCACATCTATCCACCCATCTCCCATATCTTATCATATCCACGTCCGCCCACACCCACACCTATCCACTTATCTCGCCCATCTCCACCCACACCTACCCCCCCCCCTCCCGTATCTCCCCCCCCCCACCCCCTGGCCTTCATTCCCTCCACACTGTCTCACTCCCACACTTTCACACTCACTTCATGCTTACACACTACACTTTCCCCCATACCCTGCCAACACCCATTTTTTCCCCACCCATTACACGTACACTTTCCCCTTACACTCTCACACCTATACACTTTCTTCTGTACTCTCATTACACCCCCACCCCGTTTCCACACCCATTACACCTACACTTCCCCTTGATCCTTTTCACCTACCCCCTTCTCCCTACACTCCTGAAAGTTTACATCCCCAGCACACTTCACCGACTCATTTTTCCACCCATCCTCCCACCCTGTCCTTCCACCCTTCCACTCAACTTTCCACCTTTTTAACTTAACCTTCCATTCAACCCTCCATCCTTCCACACAATCATCTACCCTCTAACTCAGCCTTCCACTCAGTCCTCCACCTAAGGATCATCCATCCGGTCCGAAACTTCCACTCAACCTTCCACCCCTCCACTCAAACTTCCACCCCTCCAGTCAGCCTTCCACCCCTCCACTTAGCCTTCCACCCTTCCACTCAACCCTCCACCTTTCCATTCAACCTTCCACCAGACTCTCCACCTCTCCCCTGAGCCGTCCACCTTACACACCCACAAGCTCCTCCACTTCACTCAAGTATTCCACTCAGAACTCCACCCGCACAGACTCCTTCACCTCAGGCTTGGGCACCGAAAGCAGGCTGGGGAGTGGAGAGGCAGGGAAGAATGTGTAAGAAAAAGAAAATGTATTACAGGAGAGAAATATATGAAAGGAGAAAACGAAGGAAAAGAAGGAGTCAGTAAGAAATTAGCAAAGCAAGAGGAACAGAAAAGGGAAGAGTGAATATTGAAGGAAGGAAAGATAGAAAAGAAAATAGAGAGATGAGGAAAGAAAATGACGGAAGAGAAAAAACAGAAGTAAATGAGTGGGTGAGTAAGGGAGGGAGGAATGAGAGTAAGGAAGAACAAGTGAAATAATGAGAGTAAGAAATGGTCATGAAAGGGAAGAAACAAAGAAAGGAAGGAAAGATGAGAGGATGATATGAGTGAAAGGGTTAGGAAAGGAAGTTAAGACAAAGAAAGATAAAGGAAAAAAAAGAAAGGAGTTAGGGAAACGGAGAAGGGAGGGATGGGAAGGAAGAAAGCAAGCAAGAAGGGCAGAAATGTGGACGAGGAGAACAGAACAAGACGGGAAGAGAGGAGGAGGAATAAAGGAAGACAGCAATATAGGAGCAAAATAAAGGAAGTCCAAGAGATAATGCCGGCCTCCCAAGCCACATAATCACCCACTAAGCCTTTTTTTAATGGAGCTTCTCAATGAAATTCCCCCGTGACCACCGACTTTTTTTCTGGCTCTTTTTCATCACATTTTCCTTTATCATGGTTATCTTTATCGCCCTAGTAATTATCGTTAGTGGTATCAGAATCACCAACGCCATTATGTGGTGGTGTAGTTCAGTGTCCCTGGTATTTCTGAAGTATTCTTTTACTGTTATTCATTAGTATTATTTTATTGATTGTTTTGTTACTTTCTTTACTATTAATACCATTGAGGCTGTTGTGTATTGGTATTTATGCTACAACCTCTGTCTGTATTACCCGTGTTGTCTGTCTTCTGATTATTAATACCACCAGCAGCTTCTGTGATAATTACTGCCACGTCCTTCGTTACCATTGGTGTTGCTGTTACTCTAACGTTACGCTTCTGCTGTTGCTGTAACCATTAAATATGTCCAGTACAGTACCAGCACTATCACTGCAGTCACACCATTCGCACCAGTATTGCTGCTGCTACTCCTGCCACTACCACAATGCCACCGTCACAGCCACCCCTGCTGCTGTTTTATCACCTCTCGCTGTTACTCCCGATATCATTACCAGCGCCTCAGCCACCACCAATCCTCCACCTACAGCTAGTCCTACTACCAACACCACCACAACCACCACCATCCCTACCATTTTCGTTTCTCCACCGACGCAACCTCGATATCTCTATTTTCTCACCTCTCACTAGCACCATTGTCATCCACCACCACCACCACCACCACCACCACCACCACCACCACTTTTACCACTAGCTACTACACCACTCGCACGACTACCCTACAATCATTTTCTCTCATCATTACTGTTAGTGTCAGTTACCACCACCACCATCTCAACCATCGTCGCTATTACCCCACTACCACAACCACCCCACCACAATCGCTACCACACCACGACCACAACCACCCTACCGGTGTTTTCTCACCTCACTACCACCATTGTCACTGCCACCACCCGTGCCTCAGTTGCCACCACCCAAAGCGAGAGTGACTGGCAAGTTTCACACCTGTTGGTGGCTAGACCAGGTAGGGCAAGACAGAACACGGCAGGGCAGGGCAGGACATGGTATGGCAAGTCATGGTAGGGCACGGTGGGGCAGGGCAGGGCAGGGATAGGTAAAGCAAGGCAAAACGGAGCAGGGCAGGACAGAGAATACATGGGTAGAATACAATAGGAAAGAGTAGAGCATTGTTAATTAGGGTAGGGTAGGATAGTGTCGAGGTGAATGAAACGGGTAGGACGATGTAAGATAGGGTAGGGTAAAGTGGGTAGAATAGAACACAGTAGGGAGGAGTACAGAAAAACAGAGCAGCGTTGGGAAAGATACAGCACAGAATAGGGTAAGATAGGGGAGGCTAAGAGTAGGGTAGGTAGGGTACTTGGTAGGGTACGTATGGTGCTTGGTATGGAAGGGTAGGGTGGAGTTGTAGAAGGAATGGAAGGTGGAAGGGAGGGCACCTTGAACAGTAGGCTTATGTGGGCCTATATTGTTCTTCCAACACCTGTTCCTTTCTCCCACCTCCCCTCCCACTTCTCCCCCTTCCCCTCCCTCTCCTTTCCCTTCCCCACTCCTTTTTCTCACCATACCCTCCATCTTCCCCATTCATTCACCCCTATCTCCGTAATTTCATCTCCTTGTCTCCCGACTCGTCCTCCTTCCCTTTCATTACTCTTCATCCCCCTTCCCCTCCCTCTTCTGTCCCCCTTTTCATTCACCTCCCCTCCGCTCATCACTTTGCTTTCTTTTCCTTTCTCAACATTTTCCCATTCTTCTTGTCTCCTGTCTACTTCTTTTCTCTCCACTTTTTCCACTCTGCTTTCTGTCTGTCTCTAGTATCTCTGCCTCCCTTTCTTCTTTCTCATATTGCTTCATATTCCATTCTTTCCTGTCTCCTTTTCAGTTTAGATTTTTGTCATTTGCTGTCTTGCCCCAACGCTATCACTTCGTCCTGTCATTCACCACATGTAACCTGTTTTCATCCTTGATTCTTCCTTTCTCAATCCCACCGTCTTTATCTTCACAAGCAGCCTCTGTTTCTCTCCCTCACACACTCTCACTCTTTCTTCCTCCTCCTTTCTCTACTCTTATTTTCCATTTTCTCCTCTCTCTCTCTCTCTCTCTCTCTCTCCTGTCCTTTCTGTCTTCTTTTTTTGACTACTTCTCTCCTTCTATCCATTCTGTGTCCTTCTCTTTCCCTCCCTCCTCCTTTCCTCCCTTCCTTCATTCATTCTCTCTCCATGTCTGCTTTCATCGTGGCCTCTTATCATTAGCGATCTCTTTATAGCTTCCTCAGTCGTCACCTTCTCACCTCTCTCCGTTCTCTCTCACCTCTCCATTCATTTCACGTCTCATCCTACCCAGTCTCTCCGCCTGATAAAGCCATTCAGTTTCGCCACGTATTTATTCGGATGTTCTTTATCTTTATTATTCGTTTTTATTTTATTATTTTTTAGTGTGGTTTTATTTTTCGTTCATTGACCTACGTTTCTGCCTCGTACTCCTTCCTCTTCTTCCTTCTCCCCCTCTTTTAACAGCCTCTTCTTTGACGTTCATTCATCGCTGTCCGGCTGGCACGCATTTCTAGTTTATTTTAGTCTTTCTCACTTTTACATACCTGTTTCATCTGTCCCTTCTCCCATCGTAATTCATTCAGTCGAACCTTCCATCCATCAATTATTCACTCCTTCCCCCAGCCCCCCTCCGTTCCTCCTCCCTATTCCTTCCCCCCACGCCCCTTCCGTTCCTCCTCCCCCCTTCCACTGCTGCCAGTTTAGGTCATTTCTTGGATTGTTACCCAAGATCGCCTCCCGTGATAGGCTGAGATTTTTAGGGTCCAGGGAGTGTACAGTAGGCCTATCCTGTTATGGGAGGGGGGAGGGGAGCTGTAGATAAAGGAAGGGGAGGGGGAAGGTGCAGAGGGATGGGGGGGGGACAGGTATGGGAAGGACCTGGATTGGAGTGGAGAGGGGGAAGGTGTACTAGGGATAAAGGTGGACTGAACGGAGAACAAGAGGATACAAATTTATTGATGTGTAGGTTTGGAAAGGTGTCTACGGCAAGAAATTAATCCTTTCAGGCCGAGGACGTATTTTCTACAGTCAGACAATTTTATTCTGCTTTTGGAAAGTCCTCTCGTATGCAAGGGATTAGGGTAAAAGCAATGAGATGGGGGAGAGGAGTGGGGGAAGTGGCTGCCTCCTGAAGAGTGAACAGTGAATGGAAAGGACACAAGTGGATGGTTGATATTAAGTGGTAATGGCTCGTGAGGCAGTGAAGGATGATTGAAAGTGAAGGAAACACGATGGTGAGTGATGTAACTCCTTCACTCCGATGACCTGTTTCATTTTTTTTAACAAGATGAATAGAAGGAAAAGCAAATTAAAAAGAGAAAAATTAGGACGATTTTTTTTTTTAAGCTTTGTAGAGGCTTTTCGAACCGGAGGAGTTAGATGCAACCCTCTGTAACCTCTTCACTACGAGAGGCCTGTCCTAAAGTTGACTATAGGCATGTGGTAATAGCAAGAATAAAATAGAAGTACTTGATTGGATTGAAGGGGTTAAAGGAGGTTTTGTGTGAGTGGACTGAATGAGGCTGAAAGTGCGAGTGGGTAAGTGAGGTTGAAAATTAGTGAGTGGACTGAGTGAGGTTGAAAGTGAGTGAGGACTGAGTGAGGTGGGGGTATTTGCTTGATAAGATGGAGGGTTGCAACAACGTAACGTTGCCTGTTTTTTTTTTTTTATTATTATTGGCATATATTGACAGTTTTATTCAGCTCTGGAGATACTTTCTGAATTGGAAGGGTTATATATATAGCCTGTATAAACCCCTTCAGTACGAGAGGCCATTCCTGAGGTGAATAAAAGAGTCTGGAAGCAACAAGAGTAACCCAGAAGGACGTCACTCAGATTCAAGGGGTTAAGGAAGGAAAATGGGGAGTTTGCAGCCGAGAGGGAAATGTTATTCAAGAGATGAAGGGGTGGACTGAGAAAGACGAGGAGGAGGGAAGGAAAAGAATATGAATTGAAAATGGAAAAGTGGTGAAATGTCAAGATAAAAAATGAAATATGGAAAAAAGAAAACATAAAACCCGTAGATGAGAAAAGGTTATGGGTCGAGGTG
>JAGKTI010024181.1:0-12855 GCA_018397915.1 Birgus latro | reverse complement strand
CCTCCTCTCCCGTATCTCTTCCTCTATTTTCCAGTCCCCTTGCTCCGTCCCTTTACCAGGCCTCTTCCTGTTTCCTTCTGGCGTCTTTTGCATCACTGCTTGTACGTTCTCGTAGCCTTTTTGTCCTGTTTCTATACCCTCCCCTCACGCATACTCCCACCCTCCTTTTCTACTACCTGCCTCCCCCTTTCCTCGCTCACCCTCCCATTGTCCCAACCACCACATCACTGGTCTTCCCCCTCCCTTCCTCCCCTCATACTCCCCACCTCTCTTCTCTCAAACCTTTCTTCCACAGTTCCTCTCCTGCCCTTCCCGGGTTCCAATCGCTGCCCGGTCAGACTCTTGGACAACGTTTGTTTCTCTCTTGTTCCTGTTCACACAGCTGCATATAACATGGACTACTACAGGCCGTATTCTAGGAAAAGACTATGGCTTAGCAATAATTCAGTCTTAATGACTCTCGTGCATCTGCCTGGCATGAATGTGCCGGTAATTCGTCTTGTACGGCATATTCATCCATGTTCCCTCTTTCATCCATCATTCTCTTCCTCCTCTCAGTGTCTCCCAACCCGCCATTTCCCTTCTCTCGTATGATTTCACCTCTCCTCCCTTTCCCCATATGCCCCTCCTCTTTCTTTCTAGATTTCCTCTCCTATTGCTCTACCCCCTCCCCGGTCTCTCTTATTCGTTTCACCATTTCCCCATCTCTTTCTTTGTCTTCCTTCCCATTAACTTCATCTGTCTAGTTGGATCATGTTTTTGATAAGATGTTGAAATGGGCCTAAACATGGCACATGGATGTCAGTGACTGGCAGTAAAAACGAAAAAATGAAGTATGCTACCGTATAAATAATATTCAACATGCTAATGTAAATGAAATAAAACAGCTGAATTATAACAAATTATTTTAAACCAAGCACACAGTGTACACAGGCTTTAAAAAAAGCCAAAAAAAAAAAAAGTTCTAATTCACAGAAAAAGCATTTGATTATAAAACAAAAAAATATCCCTACCTTGTACAGTTCTATAGTATGACCATTCTTAGAGAACTGTGGTCACTTAACAAAAAAAAAAAAAAAGTGATACCGGTACCCAAACTGAGAAATAAACCATACGAGGAAAGTTTCGAAGAGCTGACTCTATCTTAACAAAGCGAAGACTTAGAAGGGATCTAACTGAAGAATACAAAATGTTCAATGGTCATTAAATGACTATGAAAAAATTATTCCCTGCAGACTGGACCAATTATACCTGAGATGGTCATAAAATTGTTGGAAAACGTTTTTAGACGCAAGGAGCAGCGTGTTTCCTCTTCAGTAGAGCTGTAAACATATGGGGGGAAATGCATTTGAGTGGTGAACAATGGTAGAGCTAACAGTATTTAAAAATATATCTATATCAGGTAAGAATAGGGTACTAGTATGGTTTCTACTCCCCAGTTAATCCACTTTACTCTTATCGATCTACTTACCGTACTTGTCTGCCTATATCCAGATGCCTTAATCCCGTATGAGGTGGCCATAAACTGCCCCATGTTACCCTGTCCTTTGCCGTTAGGTTGCCCTTCCTCCAACTCACAACCCTTCCTCATACATCTCTCTCCACTCTATTCCTCCATCTCATCACTCCCGAATAAACCATTTCTAGTGTGTAATTGTTCTACAGTATCGTGTAATACAAAATCATGGACAGAACCACATCGTTATGCACCGGTCCCTAAACGTTTTGTCACTCCTATTTAGGTTGCGATAGTGAAGGATATGGATTCTACTCATCCAGTCCTAAGAAATTTCCAAGATAGCTTTTCTCTGGAACCTTCTCGTTTTGCACAGACCCTTGTCTCTGACAAAAATGCTATCAGTACAAAAGTTATATAACCTGCCTCGAAATGACCAATAAAGCACACCTCGAAATCAGCAATAAATAACCAAGGAACCCTTCTCTTCCTAACATCCTTTTCCCCATACTCATACCCTCCCTCCCCCCCTTTTTCCACCACACCGGCATCTTTTCTCATAATTACTGCAACTCTACCCTCTCCCAGTCACCAACGCACCCCGTCTCTTCCTCTATTCCTACTCTCACGAGTAGCACCGCGTAGTTTGTGTACCCGCCACCAGGGGCCCTGGGCGGCGCTGATGACGTTTATGCACCACAGTTGACGCCCGCGCCTTTTGAAATAAACCGATGAATCCGGAAAATATAGTGCCATGGCCCACTGTGCAGCTAAAATATAGTGCCATGGCCCACTGTGCAGCTAAATATAGTGCCATGGCCCACAGCGCAGCTTATGAAAGCAACAGCGAAACAGTGACTACGAAAAGTGCTCCAATTACCATGGTGGAGGCGACATGTGTGATGTTTCAATATGGCGGCCAAAGTCACACGCTCGCTGTGGAGATAGCCCCTCCATATTGACAGCTCAGTGATCCTGACACCATTCACACTCTCTCGCGTCTGTCCTCCCTACTCTCCCTCATTAATCCCCACGACAACCCCACTCTCCTCTCACTATCCTATCATTCCTACGCCTTCTAATCTGTCCTCACTCATAATCCCATATCACACCTTTCCCCCTCCTCGTTATCTCTACCCGTCCCCACTTTCCTTTATCACTGTCCCTGGGCCTATCCCATCCTTGCCTCCCCTAACAACGCTCTCCATCCCCTGAGCCAAACCTCTTGAACCTCTTCTTTCTGCTCTCCGTACTGCGTTGCCTGGCGTACGATCGACAGCCATCCGCCCACATGTTCACCCTTACAGTAGCCTTAACACCCTCAACAGCCCTAACGCACTTTCCACACACCAAACACTACCCATAAAGCAACACTCAGACCGGGGACGTTCAGTGAGTGGCGAAAATTATAATCGACTTTTAGTGCTTATAAACACGATGATGGCAACACACACTTGTGATTTCTCACTCAGGGAAGGTGTAGGTTGCCAATTAATCTAGGTAGTTCATCTTTAATATACACTTTCGTTTACAACAAACTACAAAAGATTGCTAAATTATTCAGAATAGCTAAGATGTGGGAGTGTTTAGCGAATACTTAAGGCAACATTCGATGTTCATACTTTTCCTATGCCTGAAGTTTGCTGTTTCTTACCTCCTAATCATAATATTGTGTTATAGATAACTCAAACGTTCTCGCCAAGTAACTAACAATCATGCATTATTATATGCAGCGTCATGTTAGGGGTATACAGAAATGAAAAGGGCAAACTCACTCGGCTTCCTGCTTTTTCTCCGCTGTTGAGCCCTGTCCCTGTGCAGAGCGACTGGATCTCGTTGTCACAGTCATAATCCATGCCTTCCCAAACCCCACAGATCGATCAATTAAAATCCAATGCAGAAACAAATCCCGAAGCAAAAGACACTGTACACCACCACCTCCAAACACCACAGTAACTACAGAGTCACGGGCCGCTCTGTATAAATAGTCGGGGTGGGAGTGTATCTAACCTACGGCGCAGGGTTGCCAAGTTGGGCTGGCGAAGAAGAAATATCAATAATACCCGTAAGCTTACAGCATTTAATGACTGGCTGACAGGGACAGCATAGTAGCGTAATAACCAAATGTCAAAAACTGTTTATCTTTAGCAGTTAACACTGAGAAATCACTACAATCGTAGAATCCAAAGATTGCTCGTTAATATCTGATGACTGAAGTTACACAGCATCTAATTATATTTTTTACCATTATATGACGTTCATTTCGTATAAGCTGATGCGTGCTAAATTACACATGAACAGTTTTGGTCAGCCCTTTCCTGGGAAGTAAATAAATTCCCAGTTTGTTTGCTACGTGGCACCATTAGAGGTGGATCAATGCGGCGTGGCGGGATGTGTTCGGGATACTTTGCTCCAGGTCAAAGTTCCCCTTCTCTCTCTCTCTCTCATCAGAAATAGGTGAAAGGAGTGTGTTCTTAACTTCCTTAGTCCTTCACTTACGATGGCTAGAAAGCAGGGTTGCCAGATGGCCGTTTTTGCGGCCAGATTCCTTAAATTTGGCCGTATACAAAAATGACTGGCCGTAAATTAATTAGACATCCACGGCCAAATCATCTGGCCGAATTTTGGCCGTATTTTATTTTAATGACTTTTTCCCTCATATAACTTATAATCCTATTCTAATTACCAGTAATATTCCCCTTTCCAATTTCGAACCGCATACTATAATACACATACGTACTAGGTCCTCCACCAACTCATGAGTTCGCAGTTACCAATACCCCAACTGATAGTACGTGTAGATACAATGCCCATATGCTACCAATTTTCACTCACGTTAGAATAAAAAAAAATATTGTATAGATCTAGCTTTAGGCATGGTCACATGCCATATTATAGATATTTATCTAAATTAGCTTAGGGATGGAAGTTTCTAGGATCCAGTCGGCTTTTATCTGGCAAGAGTTGATCGAAACAGTGACGTCAGAGGCACAGAGCAACAGTCTTAATTTGAACTCGATAGTGGCTATTTCATTGCAGATATAGACTTAATTCGGTGTTACAGTGACTTATTCTTCGGCCTAATCTTTATTTCTATATATTTTAAACAACTTATTCATAATGGCAACAAGATCTAAATGGAAAGGAAGCTATGACAGTGGGAGAAAATATAATAAATCATGGGAAGAGAAATTTGTTTGGGTCAAGAAAGCCAGTGAAGGGAGTGAAGATGCTTATTGTAAATTGTGTAAAACCACCATAGCTCCAAAAGCATCTCGATTGGCTGATCATGAAAAAACTAAAGGACACTCTATCAGGGTAAATGCGTCAGCAATGTGCTGAACACTGCCAGTGAAAATCTTCAAAAGCAAGACAACGAAAAAAAAAAAAACGTGTTGAACTAGAACTTGCAGTTGCTATAGCTTGTCACTGCTCAACAGCTAGTGTTGATCATGTGGGAGAAATTGTGAAAAGAAATGGTAAGGGCAGTGAATTAGAGAACATTCAGCTTCATCGTACTAAGTGTAGCATATTATTGTCCAAAGTAATCTCCCCAGCATTATTCAAAATATTCAAGGATGATGTCCTTGGAAAAAAGTTCAGTGTACTTATCGATGAAAGTACTGATGTGGCTACAGACAAACACATGTGCAATGTTATCAGATACTACAGTGAATTAAGATCTACAATTGTGACTGAATTTGGAGGCCTTGTCCCTATTACTGGAGCTACAGGTCATGAACTGTTTGTGACTTTGAGTAACAACCTGGAGAATATGGGACTGGAGTGGTCTGATTGTGTTGGTTCTGGGAGTGACGGAGCATCTGAAATGATCGGTGAACACAACTCTGTTTGGTCAAGAGTAAGAGAGAAGTCGCCCAACTGTCAACTCAACAGGTATGTATGTCACTCCCTCGCACTTTGCATGGAAAAGGCGTTAAGTGGTTCAGTAAGAACATCCTACGCAGAGAAGCTTTCAAGGAACTATTCATGGTCATGGATGCAAATGAAGAGAGAAGAGGCATGTCCCTCCCATTTCAGAAGCTCTCAAATACACGATGGCTTGTCAGAGGAAAGGTCATATACAACATACTTGTAAACTGGGAGAAACTGAAAGCTTACTTTTCAGTTGTACTGCCAAAAGCAGATGGTTCATGTCGCTACAAAGCAAGAGAAATACTGAACATGTTAAAAGATCCAGGAAATTTTGTGTATTTTCAGTTTGTGTCTCCATTGGTTACAGATTTTGAAAGACTGAATTCGCCCTTTCAGTCTACTGATGCTGACCCTGAAGATTTGGTAAAAGAGCTACTTCTGCACCATAAGAGTCTACAGAATAGAATCCTCAACAAGAATGCAGAACTCCTGCCAGTAAACAAGATCGATTATGGTGCCAAATTTACCCAAGAGCTGAATTCTTACATAGAAAGCCAAAACCACTCTGCTGAAGTTGTACAAATTGCAGCTGATATTAAACAACGATGTACAAATTTTCTGTGCGAGGCCTTAGCGCAAGTGGAAAGTAGACTTCCCACATCAACAGCGATTTTCAAAGGTCTTAGTGCTTTCTCCCCTTGCAAGGTGTTGAGTCAGACTGAACGTGTAGCATTTAAAGATCTTTCATTGCCTCACTTAAGAAAAACGAAAGAAGATGACAAAGAGCAACAATACAGAAAAATACTGCATTTATCATGGGAGGAAGAGTCTGTTTTTAATGGTAAGATTCCGAAGGATGCAGTGTCTTTCTGGTCTGGTGTCTTACAGTACAAAAATTCAGCCGAGAACCGGCCTTTTAAAGAATTAGAATATATCATGGCTTTCCTAACAGCACCTACAAGCAATGCTGTTGTACAAAGGATCTTTTCTTGTGTAACTTGTGTCAAAACCAGACTACGAAATTGGCTTAGTTCAACAATGTTGGATGCCATCATTCGAATTCGTGCGCACCTTCAGTTTAAAGGAAAATGTTGCAGAAACTTTGAAGTAACACAGCACATGGTGGATTTATTTAACTCAGTAAACATGTATGAAAATGAAGGACCAGAGGGCGAGAATGAACCAGATATCCTTGCAGTTATGAACATGGACTAATGAGAAAAACAAATAAGAAAAATGAATAACACTGTAAATAATGTGTATATATTAAAACAGTAAAGAAACAGTGAGACGGTATATGCAATTATAAGTGATACCGATAAAAGAAGTACAATTGATGTAAGCTGTTTAATTTGTGATAACTATTGTATAAGCCAATCTGTTTTGGCAACCCCAAACAGGAATGGCCGAGAGAAGATCGTTGTATAGCCAAGATAGTAAATTAAAGCAGCCGAGACAACATATACAGTATACATGGCTATACTTGCTTCATTACATTTGCAAATTAAGGTAAGCTCACTTTATTTCCCCTTTTATCTGTTTATTGTTACTTGCCTGTACAGGCTCAAATGACTGTGTGCAGGGTTAAAATTCTTTTTATTTACATGCCAGGCTAATTCATATACTGTATATTTACAAATTTCCATTAAAACAAATTTGGCCATAGACAAAAACAAGTTTGGCCTGATTTGGCCGTGAAACGCACTGAATCTGGCCGTGAGGTGTCTCTCCGATCTGGCAACCCTGCTAGAAAGATCATAAATCAACCTCTGGCTGTTGTGATGCGGCCCTTCCCTCTCTTGAAAAAAAAAAAAAAAACGGTAATTACAGATACGGAAGGGAACAAGTCGTAACTTAGCTTGTTAGTGAAATAACGCCTGTCTGTTGTGGTTCGGCCCTGATACTTTCCTTGTCCTTCCTGAAAAAAAAAAAAATAGTTACAGCAAGGAATTGGTCCTGACTGAATCTGTCTGTTAGAGCAGAGTATAAAGGAATATAAACAGCAACAGACCTAATGGCCCTTTCAAGATTGTTTGTCACAAAGGAGACCGTTGGAAGACTATGACATCTAATTCTGAGGCGAAAATGAGTACTGTAAACTAAAGCATGAAGACACCGTGTCCTGCCATCTCATCTAAGGTGAGAGAGAAAGAGAGAGGATCGAGGTAATGCATGCACACCCGTGGGATGCAATGAAATCAAATCTAGTAATCACAGTCATCCAATAAATGACCGTCAACATGTGGGGGACTGGGTTCCCTTCGCAATGAATTTACGGCCCAGGGAGAACATTATTTTGACCGTACCCAGACTCAGCTGCAGTGGCTTCTTCCATCTCTTCCAACAAGCGCACACCAACCTTACTCTTCCATTTCATACGTTGCCTTTGTCTCCTTTCATCCACTTTTTTTTTTTTTTTTTTTTTACATTACGCCAATTTTGTCAGTATCCCATTCCTTCTTAACCCGTCCAGTCCCGACCGCTTTTTTACCCAGCCTACCCCCAGACCCCGACCGATTTTCAACTTCTTGTTTTTTGGCTAAAACCTTCGCTTTTGGTGAGAAATATCGAAAATTCATAGAGAAATCGCGATTCTGGAGTTAGAAATGTTGATACAGGTGTCACTCAACCTTACGTTTTCCTTCTTTCTCAGGGTACCTGGCTAAAGAAAACGAACTATGAAAGGGTTAACTAATTCAAGCCACTTTAAATTAAGCATTTATATCATTTATTTGGTACGAATTTATGTGTAGTACAAGTCTATATTGGTTTTCACACAATAATATAGGCGTTTATAAGCATTGTTCACTCACCCAAAACCCCAGTATATGGCACATTCCTTTACGACAGTACCACTTCACTTCTGTTTGTTTCTACCTGTAGCTTCTTTGTTTCTTTGTCTTCCACCTCAGGAATCACTTTCATCATGAATTTCGTCATTGGAGAGACCGTGGGGCAACATACCTTTACTGGCCAGGTTAGTGCTAACAGTTGAATTGCCCAGTGTGGGGGAGAGGGGGAAGAGGGGGTTAGGTGGGGCCAGGCAGTATCCTCACTTGATAGCAGGTAGAGGAAGATCTCCCACATATGCCTTCCAAAAATCACCCGCGAATGTTGAAAACTGTCCACACAATGGGCCTAGCAATTGAGTGACGTACGGTGCACGTCGTTGGGTCTGTCTGCGGAAAAAAGTAGTGACGTGCATCGTACGTCGGTGGGACTCGGCGGGTTAAATCATGTGGCTACAGTACGTTAGGAAGTTGACGATTGGTATAGTATTTTACTTTTGTGTCCAGGTGGGGGTGTCAGGGGGAAATGAGAGTTTGCTCTGGCGTGTCGCCAGATGTCAGGGGAAAATGAGACTTTTACCCTGGCGTGTCGCCAGATGTCAGGGGAAATTTAAGTATTCCCAAGAAATAATGAAATATTGTATAATTGGTATACAATGTATAGCTAAGTGTGCTATGTCAATTCTCTAGGGTCGAGAATTACAAACTTCCTTAACGGCACGCAGCAGAGCTGCAATATTGTACCGTTGGCCTACGAGAAAGTTTCTTCTCCCCCCCCCAACAATCAAAAAAAAATTATAATAATAATAATAACAGGCTCTTGGCTGAGCCAACTCCCAGCTAGCACAACGGATTTATAGTGATTCAAAGCTGGCCTAAGTACTGGCCGATTTAATTCAAAAGTTGTGCTAACGCAGAGTAGCAAACTGTATTAAATAATAGAGTGGAATAATTAAACACAGTTGACAACTTTAACAAAGCTCAAGAAAAGAACTGTGAATTTATTAATTACAAAGAAATGAATTTACGTTACATGAAATTCAAATCAAATAAAGGAATCCACTCACTCGCTGAAACACTCAGATAACGGCTAAATATTTCAAAAAGCTTAGCCTAGGGAAAAACCAGAAAATACTGATCGGTATGGATGAAACAGAGCTGCTGTGACGATCACCAAAGTGGGTGGGGCTGCAGGAGACACGCCAATACAAGCTGAAATCTGAAAAACGCTAGAAAAGCACAGAGCCTTTGAGAGGCGTCCCGCGTCGCGCCGCGTCTACAAGCAAACTGAGCTCTGATTCAAATCGGCGGCGCGACGAGCGTGGGAGATGCGCGCGCCGGCGTGTAACGGCTAACGCCGCGCCAACAGACAATTGAAATTTACGGGACGATGTCACGACTCACTCAACACAACGTTACAATGTAGAAAATTCGTGACAGGGGGACAGAAGCTCTCCCGTGGTGTCACCGTTGCCCTTGGTGAAGAGATGCAGATGCGATTCTTGCCTGGAAAAAGAACTTCCTCATGCTGACCTACGTCTTGCAGGGAGGACCCTCGTCCAGCCTGGCGGGACACCGTCTCTTGTGTGGGGGAAGTCGCTCCCTCCGCTGTTTTTTTACAATAACGAAAATGTCTCTCCAGTAGCCATATAGCTGGAGACCGAGAGGAATCCTGGGCCCCAGACATGATACACATGCCTTGTTTGTTCTCTACACATGTTTAATGCACTTCATGCACAGAATGGATTCACATCATATGCATTACACTAACAAATGCCAGACAATGCCACAGCACATGGATGCGTGGCAGGTGCAACACATCCATAGACACCCCTCCTGTCACACCAAACACAACTCCCACCCCCTCCAGCAACTCCCCCACTCGCACAACCACGGACAAGACCCAGTACATAAGCACTAATGCAACAATACAGACACTGGATGCACACCACCTTGAATGCACATAAATATACTACAGCTAAATGTTGACGGCCTCCCCCCCCCAAAAAAAAAAAAATCAGAAATAGAACACTTCCTGCACGACCACGACATACACATGACACTTCTGCAAGAAACAAAGTTGATATACACAAAAGAGACCTCCCAAATCGGACACTAATCACACAGAACTGAGGGCCATGGAGGAGGCCATATTACATACATTCTCCCATCAAATTTCTACAAAGACACAACACAAACAAGTTCACAGGATTAGAAATAGAGTCACTCATTATCAAAATTATTCTGGTCACAAATAAAAATTCAAAAAAATTTACGTTTACGTTCTCCTTGACACTTCCCATGCTGTACCTGCGCAATACAATCCTCATCTTCTCAGTCTAACACAGACACCTAACCCTGTCATTGCTGGAGACTTTAAAGCTAAAAACACTGCCTGCTACGAAAACAGTAAAAACAACTGCCAAGGCTTCGACACTGTTTCACAGCTCAACAACATGTAGGCTACATTCTCAATGACACATGATACACTTTCATTCTACACTAGGCATGCCGCATTCTCACCATCCCAGATATCACATTCTGTTTGCCAACATTTGCATTCAATACAACCTGGCGAACAGAACTCAGACTCGTTACAGACCACCTACCCATCATTATCACCATAGAAACACAATCCAAACCAGAGCGATCACGCCTCACATGCACAAACTACAAGGAAACATACTAAAGAAACAGAACGACACTTCAGCACACCAAACAATATACCCACCACTAGTATTAAGCAGCACATCACAAAGTTCAACATCAACGCAGACGAATGCCACATTCCACGGAGCAACACAGGAAAATACTACCCAAACTTTACTCAGGAGATTGCCTGCCTCATAAGACACGTAACAGAACTCTTCCACACATTCAAGATACTACTATCACAAAGCTCCAAGAACTAAACAGTGAAATCGAGAACAAAATTTGAACAAAGAAAATGGAAAACTGGAAATCTTTGTAGCAATACCTAGTCACTCCATAGACCCTCTCGGCTCAAGAAAATATTTAACAGTACCACTAAATCACAAACGTGCACTTCCAAGACCCATGCCGCCATCGCCTCAGACACCTAACAAAGAACATGCATACATACAGTACTCGTAAAACCACTACGCAAACCTGAGCCACCTAACACGAGCTCTCACTGAGTGTGAAAACCATCCGTTTCAACATAGGCAGTCCTTTCCACTCGGTCACAGTGCAACCCTCTTCACTCCAGAGCAGACACAACGTTATCAAGAGAACAAAGTACTCTTCAAGCACAAGGCCAGATGTCATCAGCAACCCCCACCTGAAAC
This sequence comes from Birgus latro, assembly GCA_018397915.1. Lineage (NCBI taxonomy): Eukaryota > Metazoa > Arthropoda > Malacostraca > Decapoda > Coenobitidae > Birgus > Birgus latro. The sequence goes on along the minus strand of JAGKTI010024181.1, from coordinate 1,426 downwards.
ATTTAGGACCACAAGATATCCAGGTCCTCACAAACATCAGCAAATACTCATACGTACACTGTAGCACTCCCAGTATTTGGGAACACGAAACAGTCATCACTATAATTAAACTAAACAAAGATCCAACACTCCCTTCTTCATACAGACCCGTAACACTACAGTACTTGGCACACCATCCAAAATAGCTGAGTGCCTCGTTCTCAACAAAGCAATTTTCCATGTTCCCCTTGTTCCTTCACAACACGGATCCAGAGCACTGCGCTCTCTGACAAATCTCATACAACAAACATCGGATGGCATTAACTCTGTGACACGTACACAACGCACACTTCTTGCAACAGTATAATCAAGTCTTCGATGCTATACCTCGATGCAAACTACTGTAATCACCAAAATACACAACACAAACATTGAGAAGATCAAACGCTGGCATGCCAAATGTTTGGTAGACAGGCACATGTTACATACCAGGGTAAGTTATCATGAACACGAAATTTCCCTAACGGAGTTCCACAGAGCTCCGTTCTCTCACCCAAGACCCATACAGACAAGGCCGGACCTTGGGTCGGACGGCCCAGGGACCAGTTTAAGCTCCCACTGCGCAGTGACGTCACGTGTACCACACGCTCGCTCTCCCCTCCCTCTTTCTCTTAAATGATTTGTCCATCTTAGATTGGCTGACCGTATATTTAGCATGTTTTTAGTATCTTTCTTTCTGAAAGAGGAATAAATATGTAACTATTACCTTACTACAAGATTTATTTACACAAACAATTTATGATATACAAAAGTTAACATAGCCAAGTTTGTTCTGCGTACTGTCACGTTATCATCTTCATAAATTTTCTATTTTCACTCCTGCAGGTCTTGCGTTTTTTCTTATTTATCCTAATAACACTATATAACTTCCTAATTCTAAAGAACACAGATATTTTCGCAGAGAAAGCTGTGACATCCTTCAGTAAATCAGCTCCTACACTTTCAGTTTCAGACACAATTAGCTTTGAAGCGCTCATTCCCTTCCTTTAGACTGTCTCCATGAACACTTTGAAATAATTCCCTCATTGTGGATAACTGAGAATAAAATAATTGAGGGAACATGCAGTCCATTGTTTACCTCTCACTGGATCCGTCAGTTGCATCTGTAGTGCCTAAAATTCATACATGACAAAAATCACACAACCAGATAACATGGACTGACAGTAATATACAAAGCTATAGTAACAATCTACTGTGTTTACATCAGTACATACACACACACAACATACTTCCTCTCTTGCCATACAAACTCTCTCAAAGTGCATATTCACCGCCCTCACTCCACTAACTAGCTCTAACACCACACAAATACTCAAATACCCATAAACCGCACACACACACACACACACACACACACACACACACACACACACACACACACACACAC
>JAGKTI010024180.1:0-14489 GCA_018397915.1 Birgus latro | reverse complement strand
TCACTGTCAGAGCCTTAGAAGTGGGGTAATATTCGTAACAACCACCATAGACATGTAAGTACAATAAACCCTTCATAAGCCGAACTATATGAGGCTTTACCCTGGTTCGAATTACCGAATTTTCTGTCTTACTGAATTTTCACCCCTCCAAAATTGCTAAATTACCGAATTTTCACCCCCCAAAATGGATAAGACAATACCTATTACTTGTCCTTTCAACACTAAATTAAAGAAGCATATATAAATAAATAAGTTATGACAAAAAACAACTTAGTGCATTTAATATACCTTTAACCCCTACAGTGCTGGGTGTATTTTCATTTTGTTCTTGCTGCCACCAGACAATTTTAGTCAGTGTAGGTTGGATCTGTGAAAGTGCATGGGGTTGGTACAAACTTCGTTAGCCCCTTCAGTATGTGAGTCCAGTCCTGAGTGCCATAAAATTGGCTGGAGGAAGCGTAAATAAAGTGGAAATAAACGTCACAGTACTGAAGTGGTTAATCGGTAAAAAATCATTCACAGAGGCGGTACAGACCATCGGCAGCATGTGTTGGAGATGGATTTTCACCCCCCCAAAATTGCAAAAACAGTACTTATTACTTGTCTTCTTAACACTAAAGTAAAGGAACATATACAGTGTATAAATTAATAAAGAAAGACAAAAAAGAAAGAATTCAGTGCACATAATTTGCCTTTCGTTAGAGGCAGTAGATTCGTCGGCAGTTTGTTTTGTTTTGGAGACGGAGATGGTTGAGTTCACACTTTAACGTAAATTCCAAACAGTACCCAGTGTTTATTTCACTCTACATTAAGAACTAAACTTAAATGTAATCACTGTAATAGACGGCAGTGTAACACCTTTCGTTAGAGGCAGTAGATACGTCGGCAGTTTGTTTTGTTTTGGAGACGGAGGTGGGTGAGTTCACACTTTAACGTAAATTCTAAACAGTACCCAGTATTTATTTCACTCTATATTAAGAACTAAACTTAAATGTAATCACTGTAATAGACTGCAATGTAACACTTTCAGTAATAATAGTACAGTAAAACCTCGATATAACGGACTTCAATAGACCGGAATTCGCTTTTATCGGACTCAAGGAGCTACCGGACTAAACTCCTACATATCGGAAAAAGTCTGATATAGCCAGAAAGCAGTCTGGACTGCCTGACAACTTCAGCTATGTTCACCACAATAAGACAAGTAAAAGACATGTCTTTCAGTGCATTATTATACCATTTGATTAATGTAGTGAAGGTATAACACAGTACAATACTGCAATGTTGGTGAAAACCACTGATGCAATCTGGACTAATGTCTGATATATCGGAAAAAGTCCGGATTAGCAGGGGTAAGTCCAGATGTCGCTTTTATCGGAAAATCGCATATTTCGGACTGGCCTGAGCCCCAATTAGTCCGTTATAGTGAGGTCTTACTGTACTGAAATTTAATCATGATCACTACACTAAGTCACACGCGCTTTTTTTTTTTTTTTTTTTTTTTAGCTTCGTTACTTTATGAATAGAGGTGCCAGTATCACTTCTTTTAAGCTTTGAACCTTCCCTGGCAAGGCAGAAGGCAAAAGGAGAGCACTGCTCAGCACTAGATGACAGTAAGAATGGCGCAACTATCGTCTGCAAAAGCAAGCAGCAGACTGGCGCCACGTGTCCGCCTGGCGCTATTTCTCCCCCTACTTTTGCATTTCGGCCTACTTTCATACGTGGTCTCGGCCTGAGTTCGGCTAACCGAAGATTCCGTCTTCTAAAAGTTCAACTTATGGAAGGTTTACTGTACACTGTCAAGTGCCAAATATTTTCCACAATCACTTCTAAATCCTCATTCTCTGGTTACATTTTATTTATTTCACGATTTGTGTCCCATATTTGACTGCATAGGCTGTGAAAAAGGTGATTTTCAAAGTGATTTTCACGTCTGTTACGTATGTTCACTATGCTGTCAGCTGGTGAACATATTTGCCATACTCACCTCTAAATCATCATTTTTCTGGTTACATTTTATTTATTTCATGCTTTGTGTCCTATAATTGAGTGCACAGACTGTGAAAAAGGTGATTTTCAATGTTTGTTACCTACATTCACTACAGTAGGCGCGGAAAGTGTTGATGCCATCTTAAAAAAAGAAAACATTCTTGTGGTTAGCAAGGAGAAACAAGTAAACACTCACCATTGAATTTAGTATTTACTGGCATTCCCCTTCACCTTTATTATCTTCTTAAGGCATCTGGGGAGACTGATGGCATAGTTTTGCAGAACAGACGGACTAAAACTGCTCCATAGCTGCTTGACTGCAGCCTCAAGTTTAGGCAAAGATGATGTGTCCATACTACGCAGCTGCCGCTTCATGTGCGCCCATAAATTCTCAATGGGATTGATATCTGGGCTGTTTCCGGGCCAATCTCGAATAAAGGAAACCTCACAGTCTGTTAGCCACTGTTTCACTGACTTTGCAACATGTGCAGGAGCAGAATCTTGCATAAATACTCTTGCCTTGGTTTTATCAAAAGAGTCACTTAAAACATCACATAAGAGCTCCAAATAATTGTTCTGGTTCACTTTTTCATTTGCAGGTAGAATTACCAACCTACCAACACCATAATATGTAAAGCAGCCCCAAGCCATGAGTGAGGCTGGGTATTTAACAAACTTGGAAGTGTACTTAGGATCCAGGGGGTCACTGCCTGGTTTGCGGTACACTCGTGATGAAGGGGTACCAGTGACAGTAAATGTTGACTCATTACTCCAAAGCACAGTTTTCCATTGCTCCTCACTCCAGGCAAGATATTTCTTACAAAAATTTACTCTCTTTTTCTTCTGAAGTGCAGTTAGCAGTGTTTTTTTTACGAGCACAAAAACTCCTGTAGCCCAGATCGTCATGCAACAGCTGCTGCACACTTCTGACAGACACATCTGCCAGCAACTGTGGGTTCTTTTCTTTTAAATCCCGTGCTGTTAGTCTTGGATCCTTGCTAACTTGCCTTGAGATCAGCTGACGGGTCCTGAAGGTTGTCTTACGAGGTCTCCCAGGCTTGGGAAGTGGAGTGGGAGGAATGGCCTCCCCACTGTCCTTGAACCGCTTCACCAGTCTCTGCACTGTCCTCAGTCTAACACCATCTGATTTGCAATAAATGGGAGTTTGTGGCCAGCTTTGTAAAAAGTAATCACTTCCACATGTTTGTCCTTGCTTGTGGTTACCTTAGGCATGATGAGAATGTGGTAGGTAACCAAATAACTGTGTTATTTGAGTCAAAACATGCCCTCGTGGTGCACCTCACACAGAGACAATCCTCCTCCTGTGGCGCCCAAACATTACTGAGCCTGCTCCTGTGGTGCCAAACCTATCAAGCAGGGTTGCCAGCTCCCGCTGAAAAAGCATCAGCTCATTTCGCATCACAGGGGAGGGTAGTATTGACCCTACTTCACTTAACGTGAAAAAGAATGACGTCGGCAAAAAAAGTCAATACTTTCCGCGCCTACTGTATGCTATCAGCTGGTGAACATATTTGACATACTTACCTCTGAATCACCATTTTTCTGGTTAAATTTCATTTATTTCATGCTTTGTGTCCCATATTTGAGTGCACAGGCTGTGAAAAAGGTGATTTTCATAGTGATTTTCATGTCTCTTATGTATGTTCACTATGCTGTCAACTAGTGAACATCTTTGCCATACTCATCTCTGAATCATCATTTTCTGGTTAAATTTCAATTAATTCATGCTTTATGTCCATTATTTATGTGAATAGGGTCTTAAATATGTGCTATGCATGTTCGGTAGGGAGGTAGGTAAATGATTTTCTGAGTTAAGTTTGGTTAGGGTCCGAAAGTACCAGTGCGGGAGCTTCAGGGCCAATATCCGGACAGAACCAATTTCCGGACATGCCTTTGGTTTTATTACATTGGGTAATGGAGGGATTACTGTTTTTCGTATCCTATCCAACCTCTGTACTCCACATACAATCCTCAGCAGTCCCATCTCCACTGCTCTTGCTCTTGACTTTTCATTTTCATGCCACACAATAGTCTCACATCCATATGTTAAAGCTGGCACTAATGCTCCTTCATGTAAGCCTCTTCCAGCTGCAACACTCAAGCCTCTGTTTCTTATCAAGGTCTTCATTGCACCAGCTACTTTTCTTCCTCGTGTCACTCTACTTTCAATTTCTTTTGAACATTTTCCTCTCTCTTCTATCACTGTATCTAGGTATTTCACCTCTCTCACCAAATCCAGTCTCTCTCCATTCACTGTGACATCGCACTGGGAGTCACCTCTTTCAATAACCATCAGTTTACTCTTTTCTACATTTACTCTCAAGGCATGATGCTCCCAGACATCAGCAAAACTCTGCACTAGTCTACCAACTTCTTGCTTGGTATTTGCAAGCAGTACTGCACCATCAGCATACAACAAATTTGAGATATTCCATCCATCGCCATTCATTACCAACACCATCCCTCTCTCCAATACTCATGTTTTTACTTCTCTCATCACCCCATCCATATACAAGTATATATTGAACAACCATGGGGACGTTACACAAACTTGCCGCACACTCACGCCGATCATGAACCATTCACTTAGATGCCCATTAACCCTTACACATGCTTCACTACTATCATAAAAACTCTTGACTGCACCTAGCAGCTTACCATCTATACCAAACATGTGCAAAACTTTCCACATTCCTTCTCTGTCTACTTTGTCATATGGTTTTTCCAGATCCATGAATGCCATAAACACCTTATGGTCCTTCTCACAAGCCTTCTTTGCTATCTGTCTCACTGCAAATATTTGATCCACACATCCTCTGCCACTCCTAAAGCCACCCTGTTCATCACTCACTAAGACTTCTAATATCTCTCTTACTTTCTTTATAATAAATCTTCCATATACCTTTCCTACCACACTCAACAAACTTATGTCACGATAATTCTTGCACTCACTTTGCTCACCTTTATTTTTGTACGGGGGTACAATCACAGCCTTTTTCCACTCAGCTGGCATAGTCTCACTCATCCATGCTTTCTTACGTATCTCCAACAAGCTCTTCATTCCACTCTCTCCACTACACTTAATCATCTCTGCATACACCTTATCAATCCCAGCTCCTTTTCCATTTTTCAACCACTTCACAGCACTCTTCACTTGTGCAAGTGTCACGTCTCCTGGCACTGCATTCCTTCTCTGCACACCCCTAAAACCAATCATGTTTACAGCTGCTCTGCTCTCTCTGTTCCCATTCATCAGGCTTTCAAAATATTCTTTCCATCTGGTCCTTACTTCATCCTCCTGGGCTAAGAATCTACCACCTACATCCTTCACACTATCACATTTCTTTCCGCTTTCACTTCTACACATCCGAACCTCTTTCCAGAATAACTTCCTATTTTCAGTGTAGTTTGCATTCATTTTTCTTCCTAGATCATCATTTACCTCCTTTTTCCTCTTCACTAGTCTCTTTATGTGCTTCTTGCTCTCAGTATATTCAGTTCTTATTTCAACTGAACCCCTGGAGCCTTCACATTTCTTTCCACTGTCACTTCTACATTTCCGCACCTCTTTTCTGAATAACTTCCTATTTTCAGAGTAGTATGCATTCATTTTTCTTCTTAGATCATCATTTACCTCCTTCTTTTTCCTCTTCATTAGTCTCGTTATGTGCTTCTTGCTCTCAGTATATTTGGTTCTTATTTCAGTTGAACTCCTTTCTTGTAACCACTCTAGCCACTTCTTCCTCTTTTCCTCCACTGCTTTCTTAACTTTTTCATCCCACCAAGCTGTACCTTTCTTCTTTGTTGTTACTCTTGCCACACCACACACCACTTTAGCATTTCTAACTAAGCAGGTCCCTATATGCATTCCACAGGCTGTCCAGATCCATTTCACTCCAATTCACTAATTCTAACTCCTCGTCTACTTTGGTCCTGTACTCATCTGCCATTTCTTTGATCCTCAGCTTCTCAACTTTCAGTCTTTCTCCCTAACTGCTCCTCTCTCTCCTGATCCACCTCACTCCTCTCAGCTTGATCTTGCATACCACAATCATATGATCTGACAGACCTCCACTTCGTCCTCTCACAGCCCTTATATCAGCAACCATTCCCATCATCAACCTCTCTACGAGCATGTAATCAATCAGGCTTCTTTCAACACGATCCCTGTTCCCTCTATACCATGTATATTTATGCGCATCTTTGCGTTTGAAATACGAGTTACAAGTGCACAACCTCCTCTCCTGACGCATATCTTTTAGTCGCTTCCCATATCGTTTTCTACCAGTACTCCACAACAACCCATTATGTCATCCTCAGGACCAGTGCCTACTCTTCCATCCCCCATTACAATCACTTTATAGCTCCTGGGCATGTTTCCCACTACTTCACCCAGCTCATCCCAAAACCTGTCTTTCTCTCTCTCACTCCTGTCCTCACATGGTTCATACGCTACAATCACCATGACTTTCACCTTCTCAACTTGAACTTGACATACCTGCACCTCAAGCTGGCACATTTGTAGTCTCTCATGCCACTCTGCTACACCTCATTCATAAACAAAGCAACTCCTTCCTTGGATCTTCCTCGCCCATTCATTCCCGACCTTACACATTTCACACCCTCCCACTCCTCCAATTCACACCTTTTCATCTTTGTTTCACACAATGCTATCACAGCATATCTCGCGCTCTTGAACACTTCACCACTTCCACCCTCTTGCTCTCCGCATTTACACCTCTTACATTCCACATGGCCATGAGAATCTGCCCATTTGGTTGGGGGCCTTAGGCAGGTATTGGACCCTCCGAGGCTCTCTGAAATGACTGCCGTGATTTAAGTGATTTTGGATAGGGGAATCTGGGGGACACTTAACCCTGCCAAAAACCCCGGTTATATGGTTACCACCCAGCATAGTAAATGATTTCCTGGGTACAGGAAACCATTTGGGACACATGAGAGAAATAAGTCAAGGCCCTTAAAGGTAACCTTCCAGAGTGTAAACACTGTGGAGGAGGTACTAAAAAATGTAAAGAAACTTATGGAGAAAGAGGAGTTCAAAAATGTATGGATAAAAAGATGTCTAACTCGAGGAAATGGAATTACCAAAAGAGAGGAGAGAGGAAGCAAAAACAAAGAACGAGGGAAGATCAGAGGAGGAGAAAAATACATTTTTTGTACAAAGCAGGCCTAACTGGATTGCAGGTTCGAAAGTGGTACATAACCAGGAGGGAATAAAAAGAAGGAAGGTAGTAGACCCAAGTCATGAAAAGTGTGTGAACAAGATGATTAAGTTGATGTACTCAAATGTAGATGGAATGGTATCTAAATTATTAGAGATGAATAATTACATCAAAGAAAATGAATCACATATTTGCCTAACTGAAACAAAATTAACACCAAGGATATCAAACGACATCCTAAACCTAGAGGAATACAATATGTGGAGAAGAGATAGGAACTTAAAAAAAGGAGGAGGAATTATGATATTAACAAAGAATAATCTAAAAGTCAAAAAAATAGAACTAGATACATCCTCACAAGTAGAAGTGTTTGCAGTAGAGATTAATACATCTTTAGGGAAAGTAACTGTGGCAAATTTATACATGCCACCAAGATCAAACACATGGGAAAGAGGCAAATATGAGGATCTGGCAGAGAGTACAATTCAGAGTTTAAGAGCATTACTACATAGAATGGAGGAGAAATCGGAAAGAATTATACTAACAGGAGATTTTAATACAAATATAAATTGGAATACTCTAGATATAATAAGGCAGGAAAGCTGCTGGGACCAAAAGCTCCTGGATTTAGTGCAGGAGTTTTTCCTAACACAATATGTAAAGGAAAGCACCAGAAAAAGAGGACTTGATGCACTATCAGTACTGGATCTTATATTTACTAGGCAAGAAAACGATATTGACAATTTAATGTATCACCCTCCATTTGGCAAAAGCAACCATGCAGTACCGCACTAAATTGCAACTTCAGGATTGCATATGACGTAGTTAACCTGTGGAATCCCATCGGCGTATGGGTATGTCGCAATGTTTTGTCACAGGTACACCCATCGACGTACGGGTACGTCGCGCAATTGCAAGGGTCATAATTTGTACAATTTTTAAGTTTCATGGGTGATTTTTGGTAGGAATATGTGGGAGACCTTCCTCTACCTGCTGACAAGCAGGGATACTGCCTGGCCCCACCTGACCCCCTCTGCAACCCCTACCCCCCCACACTGGGCAATTCACCTGTTAGCAGTAAGCTGGCCAGTAAAGGTATGTTGCCCCACGGTCTCTCCAGTGACGAAATTCACGGTGAAAGTGATTCCTGAGGTGGAGGACAAAGAAATAAAGAAGCTAGAGCAAGAAACAAACAGAAGTGATGAGGTGGTAATGTCATAAAGGAAGGTGCCATATGAGGGCGTGTTTGGTGACTGACCAATGCTTCTATTGCCTATATAAATGTGTGAAAACCAATATAGTCTGTTACTACACATAAATTCACACCAAATACATAAATAAATATGTAATTGAAAGTGGCTTGAATCAGTTAACCCTTCCATAGTTTGTTTTCTTTAGCCAGGTACTCTAAAAAAGAAGGAAAACATAAGGTTGCATGACACCTGTATCAACAGTTTTAAGCACAGGATCGCGATTTATCTATGAATTTTCGATGTTTCTCACCAAAAGCGAAGGTTTGAGCCAATAAAAAAAAAATTCCAAAAATCCTCGGGATTTTGCGGTATCGTAGGTTGGAAATCGGTCGGGACATGACGGGTCAACAGCAATGAAAGTTAAAAAAATAACCTAAACTATAAAAAGGGAAACTTCCAAGACCTAAAGAAGTACTTCTTAGAAACAGATTGGGAAAAGGAACTTAGAGGACAAGATTTAAATGTTATATATAAAAAATTCTGTGAACTTCATGAAATAGGAGTCCGAAAGTACATCCAACAGCCGAAAGAAGCAGAAAAGAAAATAAAGAAATGGTTTAATACTGAATATAAGAAATCAAAAGAAAAAAGAGACTTGTTGTGGAATAGATACAGAAGACACAATAGTCAGAGGGCATATAACAACTATAAACAGGTAAGAAACAATTATACAAGAATAAGGAGAGAAGCTTAAAGAGAGTTTGAGGAAGACATCATAAATAAAAGTAGTGATCAAACGAAGCTATTCTACAGCTATATCCGATGCAAAACCAAAGTAAAAGATAAAATACAATCCATTATGGATAAGGGGATCAAATATACACATGAGAAAGATACTTGTGAAGCACTAAATAAGAATTTCCAATCAGTTTTTACAGAAGGGAATAATTTTGAGAGGGATGGTATGGAACATGCATGCCCACACATATTACCAGATATACAGTACATCTATCCATCATCCAATCCTATGTTGCTCCATGAGAAGCGTAGGAGCCCGGGGCTAAGCAAGTTGATCCTGACATTTAAGATGAGAGTGACCAGCCTCATTCATCCCTGAGTGGCATTACGTGAGCAATAAACCCCAACCATCCCTTGGATATAAACCTTCACCAGCTCAATCCGACTGGAGCACCTTAATTACTCACTAAACCACCAGGTGCCATAATTGGTAAATGTCAGAAAAAGAAATACAGGAGGAGTTAAGTAAACTAGGCAAAGGAAAAGCAAATGGTCCTCATGAAATTTCATGTTGGGTGCTACATGAATGTGCACAGGAGTTAAGTAAACAATTATCTTTAATATTCAAGGAATCCTTGGGACAAGGTAAACTACCTTATATTTGGAAGAAAGCAAACATTGTTCCTTTATTCAAGAAAGAGAATAGACAAAATCCACTCAACTACTGACCAGTATCACTAACTAGTGTTGTAAGGAAGGTACTAGAAAAGCTGATAAGAAAAGTTTGGGTAAATCATTTTTTTTCTTTTTTAATGCAAGGAAGAAAGAACCAAAGGCCAGGGCCCACATACTGTTCCTTCCAAGAAAAAGTAAAAACAATACAAAAGAGAGACAAATTCAAGATCCATTCATTTCGAGATGCCTGGACACACTTCGCTTGAAAGATTGGAGATCATAGGAAGCAGGGAATACAGACAGAGGGAGACAGTTCCAGAGTTGACCAGTCGCATAAATGAAGGACTGGGAGTAACGGTTAACTCTTGCATTAGAGAGTTGGACAGACAAGGGATGAGAGTTTGTTGCTAGACGGGTACTACGTGCCCGTCGTAGAGGTCGAGGGATGCAAGCAGACAGTTCAGAGGAACAGTGACCATTGAAGTAGCGATAGAAGAGAGATAAAGAAGCAACAGTGCGGCGAAGAGACAAAGGTTGAAGGCAAACAGTAAGAGAAGGAGAGTTAATGAGACGAAAAGCCTTTGACTCCACCCTATTGAGAAGGGCAGCATGTGGGGAGCCTCCCCACACATGAGAGTTGTACTCTATACACGGGCGAATAAAACCCGTGTACAAGGTCAACATCTGTGCAGGGGTAAAGAAAGTTCGGAGTCGGCCCAGCACACCTAATCTCTTGGAAGCAGATTTCACAAGAGATGTAATATGTTCTTTCCAAGACAAATTCCGAGAGAATCAAACCCCTAGCATGTTCAAGGATGATGCAGGACTGAGCTGGACATTATTAAACATTAGTGGGTAATCCTCAGGAAGATTTTGTCGGGTTGATAAGTGTAAGAACTGAGTTTTTGATGCATTAAAAATAACAAGATTATTTTTACCCCAATCAGAGATATGAGCCAAGTCAGACATTAGGTGTGCCATAGCCTCATCCCTTGTTTGCTGAAGTAACTGCTGAGATGGACGTTGCGGAAATCGAATGGAAAGGTGAAGGGTGGAATCATCAGCATATGAGTGGATAGGGTTAGATGTACAGCTTAGAAGGTCATTGATGAATAAAAGAAAGAGAGTTGGTGATAGGACAGAGCCCTGAGGAACACCACTGTTGATAGGTCTAGGAGAAGAACGATGGCCGTCTACAACAGCAGCTACAGAACGACCAGAAAGGAAGCTAGAGATGAAGGCACAGATAGAAGGATAGAAACTGTAAGAGGGCAGTTTGGAAATCAAAGATTTATGCCAGACTCGATCGAAAGCCTTTGAGATGTCAAGTGCAATGGCAAAGCTTTCGCCACAGTCCCGTAAGGAGGATGACCAGGAGTCTGAAAGGTAGGTGCAAAGATCGCCAGTGGAGCGTCCCTGACGGAACCCATACTGACGATCAGAAAGAAGGTTGTGACAGGAAAGATGCTTTAAAATTTTTCTGTTAAGAACTGATTCAAAAACTTTTGAGACACAGGATGTTAAAGCAATTGAACGATAGTTAGAGGGTTGGGAATGGTCACCCATCTTTGGGACTGGCTGAATGAGAGCAAACTTCCAGCAAGAAGGAAAGGTACAAGCTGACAGACAAAGGTGAAAGAGTTTACCTAGGCAGGGTGTAAGCACAGAAGCACAGTTCTTGAAGACAACAGGAGGGACTCCATCAGGCCCATATGCCTTGTTACTATTGAGGCCAGTGATGGCAGAAAATACATCAGCTGAAGAAATTTTAATGCCAGTCATGAGGAAGTCTGAGGGGGGAAGTGATGGAGGAACAGCACCGGAATCGTCTAAGGTAGAATTGGAGGAGAAAGTCTGAGCGAAGAGACCTGCTTTATCAGTAGAAGAAATAGCTACAGAGCCATCAGAGTAGAAAAGAGGAGGGAAGGATGATGAGGTTTTTGGCAAGGTGCCCAAAGGAGCGAGAAGAATTCGAGTTGGAGAGTTGGGAACATTTGGCACGGATGAAATTATTTTTAGCAGAGCGAAGAACAGACTTAGAAAGATTCTGGGCAGAAATATAAAAAAGATATGATTCAGGGGTGGGTTGGCTCCGGTACCTTTTAAAGGCCCTCTCTCTGTTGCGGACAGCATTAGAACAAGCGTGATTAAACCGAGGCTTTCTTGCATTAGACAGAGGATATGAAAAAGGAATGTATGCTTCCATGCCCGAGAGAATAACCTCCGTAATGCGCAGGGCACACTCAGACGGCTCCCGGCCATGGAAGCAATAATCATTCCAAGGAAAATCAAAGAAGTACTGCCTGAGGGCCTCCCAATCTGCAGTTCCAAAGTGCCACAGGTGGCATTTCTTTGGAGGGTCCACAGGCTGTACTGGAGCAATAGGACAGGTTAAGGTAATAAGGTTATGATCGGAGAAGCCCAACGGAGAGAAAAGATTAACAGTGTAAGCAGAAGGATTAGTTGTTAGGAAAAGGTCAAGTATGTTGGAACTCTCTCCAAGGCAGTCAGGGATACGGGTAGGGTGCTGTACAAGCTGCTCTAGGTCATTAAGGATGGAAAAGATGTAGGCTTGTTCACAAGGTGGATCAGTGAAAGGAGAGGAGAGCCAAAGGTGGTGGTGAACATTGAAATCTCCTAGAATGGAGATTTCAGAGAAAGGAGAAATGGATAGAATGTGTTCCATCGTAGAAGTAAGACAGTCAAAGAATTTTTGATAGACGGTAGAATTAGGAGATAAGTAAACAGCACAGATATATTTAGTGAGAGAATGACAGGAGAGCTGAAGCCAGAGAGTAGAGAATTCAGAAGAATCAAGTTCAGGAACACGAGAGCAAGATAGATCGTTGCGTACATATACACAACAGCCACCTTTGGCTTTGAAATGAGAATAGAGAAAGTAGGAGGATACAGAAAAGGGTTTGCTGTCAGTTGTCTCAGACAGCTGAGTCTCAGAAAGAAAGAGAAGGTGAGGTTTAGAGGAGAAGTGGTGGTGCTCAACAGAGCGAAAGTTAGAGGAAAGGCCGCGAATGTTACAGAAATGAAGAAGGAGTGAGTCAGACAGTGGTTCCAGGCAGCTCCGAGAGCCGTCACCAGGAGAGGGGCGGATGGTGGGGGCATTTATGGTCCCCCCCCCTGGGGACTCCGAGGCACGATTTTCAGTAGCCATTTTTTTTTTTTTAAATTTTGAAAAGGAAGTGTAGTGTGTAGCGTGTATGTAGTTTGGTGTTGACAGTTAGAGAAACTTGTATTGGAGAGCATGCTGGTCTACTCTGTGTTACTGAGACACTGAAAAAGTTCAGCAAAGGGGGATGGTCAGGAACAAATCCTAAGGGCTGATGAAACGGGAGCTCCAGCTCTCCCTGTCATCAGCTTTCCATCCTCCTTGGGAGTACTGCCCTGCTCGACTGGTGCTACAGTCTGGTGCTACAGAACATGTTAATAGAAAGACATTTTGGTTTCAGAAAGAGAAAATCATGTGTTACTTATATGTTGAGATTGTTGGATGCAAGATTTTCTTGAAAAAAAGGAAATGAGAACAGTACTAAGGGGAAATTACTCATCATGGAGGAAAGTGACTAGCAGAGTTCCACAGGGCTCAGTGCTGGCACCAATTATGTTTTTAGTGTATATAAACGACACAGATAGCAACATTGGAAATGAAAGCTATTTAAATATGTTTGCTGATGATGCAAAAATACAAAGGAGAATTACTAATGCAGACTCTTGTAAAGAGCTACAAGAAGAATTAAATAAACTTCATCAATGGCGAATACATGGCAAATGGAATTCAATGTGGACAAGTGTCATGTAATCAAGTTTAGTAAAAGTGGAAAAAGACCTGATGGGGAGTATAAGTTAGGAAGTAAAACTCTACACACATCAGAAAGAGAGAAGGATCTATTATCAATAACAGATTATCTCTGGCTGATCACATCAGTGAGAAGGTACGGAACATGTATACACTGCTTGCAAATATGAGAATAGCATTCATATACATAAATGAAAGCAAGCTAAGAAAGATAACATCATTCATCAGACCAACCCTGAAGTATACATCAGTGGTCTGGAGTCCTCATCTCAAAAAACACATAGATAAGATTGAAAAAGTTCAAAGAGCCGCTACAAGATGGGTACCAAGCTTAAGGGATCTAAGCTATGAAGAAAGACTAGAAAAACTGAATCTACCTACACTACAGGGAAGAAGGAAAAGAGAAGACATGATTACGCTATATAAATACATATTAGGGAAGGAGAAAATAAACATAAATTATTACATAACCTATGGGGATGTATCAGCAAGAGGACATTGCAAAAAACTGCATAAAAAGAGGGTCGATAAAGATATAAGGAAATTTAGTTTCCCAAATAGGGCAACTGATCAGTGGAATGCACTACCGAAAGAAACAGCGTGTGCCAAAAGAATTCATAAATTTAAAGATATGCACGATAAAAATGGTTTAAGACATGGGACAGTACGAGCTTGACTCATTCCTGTAAAGATACAATTAGGTAAGAACACACAGACCCACACACGGGAGACAAGCAAGGGCGGGGGAGGGTGGAGGGACTGGAGGGAGACAAGTGGGGGTGGGGGAGGGTGGGGAGAGGGTAGGGGGACAGGCAGGAAGATAGCAGTGTGCCAAGCAGGGGTGGGGTGGGGCATGGGGACAAGCAGGGGTGGGGTGGG
>JAGKTI010024179.1:0-14489 GCA_018397915.1 Birgus latro | reverse complement strand
CTGTAGTGGTATACTCTCGTATAATTATTTGTACCGTGATATGTGAGTCAGGTGATTTATAATCTGTGGAGAATAGAGCTTCCATTCTCTCAGATAATCTGGTGGTATCAGAGACTAAAGTAATACTGTTTCCAGTAACTATTTCTTGTTCGAAGGCTATTTCATCTTATGTAAATTTAAGGATAGTAATAGAGATAAGTATACTTTTCGTATGTGTTTGGTATAAATCCTCTGGGAAGTTGATTATGAGACCAAGTGGCCCGCAAAGCATGTTACTATCTATAAAGTCCACGCTCTCAAATATCTTTCTCACGCTACCCTGTTTACTGTCCTAGGCCTCATTGTCCCCTCTTACATTGTACGGGACTAATATCTTTTTGTTCTTTCTTTCTTTTTTCCTGGCAATCGCTGGGTGGTGGCAGCATACCAAATTAATTCTACTACTACTTGTAGTTATTTCATCCTAGTGTCAATCAAATAACGAGGCCTTTAATAACTCTAGGATATCTTCTTGGGCAGTAAACAGTAAACATCGAATAAATTCAATCAGTCAAAGTACCAACCCTACATTGGTGGAATATTCATATAAGAGGAAAGCAAAATCTTGCAGCCCTACACTGGTGGTCACATCGGTGGGGATTTTCATTCTGAGGGCAATGCTAAAAGTTGCGCCCTTACACTGGTGGCATATGCGGTGGGATATAGATAGATTGGATAGATTTGGTTATAACTTGCTAGAGGCCCACTTGATCTTATTGAGAACTCCTGGAAGGTAAATGTTGCATAGTTGTGATAAAACCGAAAATTGATCGGTATATTCCCACAGTTAAAAGTGTTAGTACTTCGCAGAAAGAATGTTAAGAGTATCCTTAGTAGGTCACAGCCAAATACCTCAGTCATTGAATATTGATTCGGACGTGGAACTGAGAGTGTATCTGGCCCCTGGAGCCAAAGCCAGATCTTTTTTCTCTGATGAACGAGTCAGTGGAGTACTCGATTGGCAACATGATCTGTGTATACTCTGAATTAGATAGCTGATAGTAGCATTCCTTCTGTTTCACCATGAGTTGGCAAGGTGTAGAAATTAAGATTGAGGACGAAGAGTATGAACAGACTGAGGCACAGCAGTTTTTCCCGAAGTTAGCCTGTCCTCAGACTTCAGAGCGTATACAAGCAATGATGGGTAATGTGAATCCCCTAAAACCACGTGATGTTCCAGTACTAGAACTGAGTCAATTACAGAGTATTGATGCGGCAGCTCGCCTGGAAATGTTCTTTGATGCTGTAGAGCAGTGTAGCCAAGATGACGCAAAGCGCTTACAAATTGCGAAGAGTCGAGTGAGCACGGAGTTAGCAGTGTTCATTCACAACCTCCAGACTAATAGACGAGTAACCACGTGGTTGACATTCAAGGCGATCCTTAGATCAGAATTTGCTATTGAAGTAAGTATCGATCGGGCATGGCAGGAACTGGATTCAGCTAGCTACGATTGGGTAGAATCACCACAGGCTTTTTCGCACCGCTATATATGCAAACATGCGGCCGTTGAACACAAATTTCCCGGTGAAAGATTCCCTAACCGAGACAAAACAATCAAGCATAAGTTGTGGTATGGATTGCCTCTTTCATCGAGGAGTAAATTAGAAGGGTTCCTGGATGATGAATACCCATTAAAGAAATTCATTGATCGAATAGAGAATGAACGCCAACTGTTGGAAGTGAGTCAGGCCTCTCAAGTTAATATGTTACCTTTTGAAAGAAGCATGAAAGATAGGGTGTCAGACAACCAGCTATCACCTTCTACCTCACCGAAACAGAGTAACTTTTCGAATCCAGACGGACCGAAAGAAGTAGTAAAGGATCTAAAGTGTCAGATCTGTGAACTTAAGTCTAACCTGGCACAAGCAGTTAAGGGTCGGCCTAATAACTCTAAAGTGTATAGGGATAAATACTGTGCTCATTGTCGAGCTTCTTCTCACAATCTTAGAGATTGTTGGCGAAAACCCCCTCCTGGACATTGTTTTGACTGTCGCAGACCCGGATGTCGGCAAGGTGAGTGTGGGTGTCCTGGACGTAGTCCCGACACCACAGCTCAAGGCGTCTCTCCGGTAGTAACTCAGGAACCGGCTCAGCAGTTATGACTAGCCGGCGGTCAAACATCTCCCATTATCAGTGTCGTAACAAATGGGAAGATGTTAGAAGCTGTCGTGGACACCGGCAGTAGTTACACCTTGATCAAGGAGTCCGCATTTAAACGAATTGGAGGAGAACTGAACACACGACGAAATCCGCCGTGCTTACAAGGAATCACAGGCGCACCTCTGAGAATACTAGGGATGTTGCGAGCTGAAATAGCGGTCGGTGATGAGAAAGTACACAAGCAATGGATCCCGGTAGTACCAAACTCCTATCTTAGTACAGATATTCTCCTGGGATGTGATGTGTTGAGCCAAGCTACACTCATGTGGGATGGAGTGAAGAGAGTTATGATGTGGGGTGGTGCACCTTATGTAGTAAACCATATCCGTCGACAGAGGAACAAGGTGAGGAGAGTTAAGGATGAACCTGTAGTATTGTCTAAACCGAAACAAACCTTCTCACAGATTTATCTCCTTTTGACCTTACAGTTGGACCCTTACCAAACTAAATTTGTGTCTGTATCTGTGAAAGTGGAACCAGAAACTAATCTTATCATCTATCCACAGTCTAGAATGAGCCATAATAGTCACCCTTATTTGGTCCAAGTAAATGAGTCAAGCAACATCTATGTTTCACTGATTAACCCCACTAAAAAGGTGAAAGTGTTACGAAAAGGTACCATCATCGGTTCGTATGAGAGAGTGATCAGCCCAGTCCCTGATAAAGTTAACATCACTAAAATACGAAATGACCTTCTACCCGAGAATGATCACATCGAGCAAAAGGGTACTCGTAGTCAGAAATTGAAAGCTTTAATTGATGTACAGAAATGGCAACAACTCGCTGATGACCAGCGAAAAGAGCTTACTGAATTAATCCTGAAGTATGACCCTCTATTCATCCTAGACCAAGGAGAATTAGGTCTGATCAAGGGTCCTCCAGCTCATATTAAAGTCGAAAATCCTCAGCCCAGTCGAGGCCCAATGTACCGCCATCCTGTGCAAGCTAAACAAATTATCACCGATATGTTGAAGGATATGGAGGATAGGGAGATCATTGAAAGATCCACAGCAGCCTGGTTATCACCTATTGTTTTGGTTAACAAACCCGATGGGAGTAAACGAATGTTCCTCGATTACCGCCATGTTAACCGGCATCACGCGGCCGATGTCTATCCACTTCCGCAGCTAGATGAATTAGTGGACCAAGCCGCTGGACATCAATATTACGTCACTCTGGACATGCGAGAGGCATATTTTCAGATTTTATTAGATGAGGAGAGTCGAGATCTGACTACTCTCAGCGATGGAGTGGCTCTCTATCGTTTTCGTCGTCTTCCCTTTGGACTTAACTGTTCTCCAGCTATCATCTCTCATCAAATGGTCAATTTCCTAACACCTCTTCTACAGAAAGGTTGGGTTAAAAATTACCTAGATGACTTGATCTTATGGGCCCCAAGTTTTCCTACCCTACTGGATCGTTTAAGACAACTTTTTGAACTGCTTGCTAGTAATGGTGTAAAGCTAAATCTCAGTAAGAGTGAATTTGGATGTAAAGAAGTGACTTTCCTTGGACACCAGATTTCGGCAGAAGGTAGTAAACCTGATCCAAAGGATATAGAAGCCGTAGTTAAAATGAAGCCGCCCACCACTGTGAAAGAAGTGAGACGATTTCTCGGAATGTGCGGATTCTATAGAAAACATGTACCATCGTTCGCACGCGTAGCTACACCACTCACTAACCTGACAAAATCACGAACCACTTTTCTCTGGACAAGCAAATGTCAGAAAGCATTCGAACATCTTAAATCTTGCCTTACTAATGCCCCTGTTCTAGTTGGAGCTAAAGTAGATCAGCCATTCATTCTTACTACGGATGCAAGTAACAGCCACATTGGGGGAGTTCTTAGTCAAGTACAAGCTGACGGTACCAATAATCCAATCGGGTATTTCTCAAAAAAACTAACCCCTTGCGAGTCTCGCTATTCAACCACCGATAAAGAGGCTCTAGCAATAGTTCTTGCATGCCGAAATTATCACCATTACTTATGGGGTACACGGTTCACAGTGGTCACAGATCACCAACCACTGACCAGCATTTTCAAACGCAGGACTAAATCACCAAGAATGAGCCGTTGGATTCTGGAAATGAGAGAGTACAATTATGATATACAATATCTCAAAGGTAAAGATAATTTTGTTGCAGATCAGTTATCACGCCCAGTTCGAGTGGTAGTCCTGAAGCCACCTGGCTTGGGTTGAACCGAGAACAGATGAGCGATCGCCAGAGAGTAGAACCAGTATGGGCAGAACTTGCGCAGTATTTGGAGGTGGTAGGCTTCCCACTAAAAGACTGCCAAAGAATACTTTAGATCAGTTTGCCTTGTTAGAAGAAATATTGTATTATGTTCGTGTAAAGGCAGACGGTAGTCTTTATTATAGTCTCTTAGTTCCTCGTACTTTAGTTGTTCAGGCATTGCAACACGCCCACGAATTGACAGGTCATCTAGGGCAGAAGAAAACTATTAAGAAAGCTGAAGAACTGTATTATTGGCAAAACCTTAAGGTGGATGTTTGTGAATATGTTAAAAAGTGTGTAACTTGTCAAAGATTTAAGCAAAACACTGGATTGCAGCAACAGTGGAAAGAATTACCCCCAGTGAGTAAACCACTGGAGAGGATTGGTATAGATATCACAGACATGGTTGCTGGAACCCAGGGTTATCGTTATGTGCTTACTGTAGTGGACCACTATAATCGTTTTGTCAGGTTTTTCCCCCTTACAACTAAACAGACCACACAAATCACAGACAAGCTAGGGCAGTATGTGGCAGATTATGGCACTCCCCGTGGAATAGTCCTGGATAACGGAGGAGAGTTCACCAGTCAGGAGTTCCAGCGGTTCTACCAGCGACATCAAATCACTTTGTATTATACGACCCCTTATCATCCCCAAGGAAATGGAGTGACAGAGGATGCACAGGACCCTGAAATCCGTCCTCTCAGCTTTATGTCAGGGCCACCCTCTCCGATGGTCCCAGTTGCACCAGTCTTGTCAGATCTCCATGAACCAGGCGGTGCATACATCAACGGGTCAGCAGCCGTACTTCGCCTTCTTTTCTCGCCACACTCCCAGACTAGTCAGTGCGTCATTACCTTCAGTCGATGGCGAGGAAGACGAGATCACCACAGCTCACGCCCTTATACGGGACACTCACCGTAAAACGTCGAGAAGGTACAGAGATGTAACCAATAGAAGGCAGAAAAATCAAGTAGTGGAAGTTGGTTCTCTTGTATGGGTCAAGAAAGAAACAGTGATTCCTGGCACGTGTTGTAAACCTAACATGAAGTGGGATGGTCCATATTGTGTGGTGGAAGTGTTAAGAGAAGGTAGCATGTATGTGGTAGAAAATGTATTCACAGGTAAAGTGTTGCAAAGAGGTGCCAGACAAGTAAAACCCTATTATGGAGGGGAAGAGTGGCCTTTAGAACCCCTGGACGAAGCATTCATACCTAATCCAGAGGAAGAACAATTACCACCACGTGAAAGACGACCTCCACGCAGACTAATCGAGGAATGTTAAAGTGCTGTAGTGTGATGAAGTGTTGATTAAGATGGTTATGGTAATATTTAGTTAAGTGTTGGATAGGGAAGTGTGTGCGGGTTGGACTGTCTGACTATTGACTGTGGTAGTTTGCGAGTTCAGAGAGAGTTTAATCTCGAGTTTGTGGTTAATCGGAGTATGTGTCATGGGCGTAGCCCAGTTCAGTGGAAATATTATGTTGCTTGAATTCGAGGGGTAACCGGTATCCTCTCACTCTACAGTCAGCACGGCCTAGGGTGTAACAGTGACTTCAGGACCTGACAGGCGCTCGTCAGTTACTAGGTGGAGAGCTGGGAAGCACAAGGAAGTATGAATGGGGAGCGTAAATGTGGTAGTGGGTTGAATGTATGTGAAGCGCCCCTGGGACGATCCTAGCAGCGAGAGTACGGGTTTGTCCAGGTGAGACGACCATGTTAGCATCCAGGCAGGAGGTTGACTGGAGCACACTTTTTCTACTGAATATTCGGGAATTCATTGGTGACACAGAAGCGACCCCCTGGGGTACGCAAATTATTCGTGGACCGACAGGTGCCACTTATGGGAGTATCAGACAGTGAGGACACTGTCTTAATCTGGAGTTCATAGAGTAATTCGCAGTCAAGTTGGGTAAGTCTGTCCCGTCCGCACACAGGTCTCTAGGAAGTGTAGAAGAATGTATTGTATGAAAACTTATGATGTTTAAATTTTTTTTTTCTGGAGGATGAACCCGTGTAATGCTGTAAATTTATGTATGTAACATAAGTATAATATAAGTAATATAAGTGTAATATAAGTTAGTATAAGGATAGTGTAAGTGTAATATATGTGTAATTTACGTTAGTTTATGTATGGTGCAAGTGTAATTCTGGACCCTGCTTAAATCGATGCAATGTATGGGAAGTGGACCTTGTAATTCATTTTTGGGCTTGATCTTAGTTAAAGTGTAGTAGGGGAGTATTATTGTTAACATGTAGACCGTGTGGAGCGGGTTGGACGCGCAAATTCATGTCTGTTTTCGATAAAGAGGCGAAGAAAGTTGATTCTAGATTAAAATTCGCGATGAGTCGTATTTACACTTGGAATTCAGAATTTTGTAGTTGAGTTTGTGTTTATCATTGTGTTGTACTAAATAATAATGTCTAAGAGCTTAGGTAAAGTGTGATTATTGATTATGGTCTCGGTTATCCGCGAAATTAATTTATTTTTCACTGTCGCTAGATCATGAGGCCAGACAAATGCGACACAAAGAAAAATTATGTCAGTGCTTGAGTTTAGGCATCGTTTTAAATTGTTAGACCCATGTTACTGCCACAAAATTTAAATCATCATAAGTCATTTTGTCTAAGTAAAGGATTGTGTAAATTCCTTGTTGCAAAATTCCTGGACGATTGTATAACAAGTTGACTGTAGAGTAATTAGTCGAGGCCAGAACCGGTTGTAAGAATATCGCGGGATACCCGGAGCGTCCTTGCAGCAAGCCGTCACTTCGAGGTGAGATCTCATACGAGACAGACTCCACAGGTATGGTCCCGAGTAATTCACGGTGTATTTTGCCCCATACGTGACGATAATTAGTTTTCATTCTAACTATATATAAAGTAAGTTGTCTGATAATATTTTCCAATATTTTTATAAGACTTCGAGGTGAGATCTCATATGAGACGGACTCCACAGATGGTGTGGCGTCTCGGAGTCTGCCCGTCGACTGTGTAGTGTCCCGCAGTCCCTAGTACCTATGCCCTTACACATTTCCACTTAGTTCATTTCAATTCACAGTTGTCGATTATGAAGTCGTATGGTCCACTTAGTAAGCCCTTTATTCATGAAGTGAAAAATTCTGGTTAAAAGCGAGTGAGATGCGGAGTGTTGTATTTGTTCTGTCATGCAGAGTATTGCAAGCGCTGTGACAAAATATATTAAAATATTCTTGGACATCTGTAAATTTTACATAGATATGTCATATTGTGAAAACCCATGGAAAATAGGGATGATTTTATTTAATACAGAGTAAACAGTGTAACACGTTGTAAACCTGGGAAATACTACGAGTCCTTTTGAGACCGTGGTTTATGTGAGTCTCTCCTGAGTTTGTAATTTTCTATTTCACAAGTGTACCTTGTGTTGAGTTAAGAGGTCGAGTTGAGTGAATTCTTTATGTATGTGTGTTATGTGTCGGGCGAGTAGTCCTTCTGTGAGCAGAATACTCAACATCTTGTTGAGTGTAGAGTCCAAGGTACTTCTGTAGTGGTATACTCTCGTATAATTATTTGTACCGTGATATGTGAGTCAGGTGATTTATAATCTGTGGAGAATAGAGCTTCCATTCTCTCAGATAATCTGGTGGTATCAGAGACTAAAGTAATACTGTTTCCAGTAACTATTTCTTGTTCGAAGGCTATTTCATCTTATGTAAATTTAAGGATAGTAATAGAGATAAGTATACTTTTCGTATGTGTTTGGTATAAATCCTCTGGGAAGTTGATTATGAGACCAAGTGGCCCGCAAAGCATGTTACTATCTATAAAGTCCACGCTCTCAAATATCTTTCTCACGCTACCCTGTTTACTGTCCTAGGCCTCATTGTCCCCTCTTACATTGTACGGGACTAATATCTTTTTGTTCTTTCTTTCTTTTTTCCTGGCAATCGCTGGGTGGTGGCAGCATACCAAATTAATTCTACTACTACTTGTAGTTATTTCATCCTAGTGTCAATCAAATAACGAGGCCTTTAATAACTCTAGGATATCTTCTTGGGCAGTAAACAGTAAACATCGAATAAATTCAATCAGTCAAAGTACCAACCCTACATTGGTGGAATATTCATATAAGAGGAAAGCAAAATCTTGCAGCCCTACACTGGTGGTCACATCGGTGGGGATTTTCATTCTGAGGGCAATGCTAAAAGTTGCGCCCTTACACTGGTGGCATATGCGGTGGGATATAGATAGATTGGATAGATTTGGTTATAACTTGCTAGAGGCCCACTTGATCTTATTGAGAACTCCTGGAAGGTAAATGTTGCATAGTTGTGATAAAACCGAAAATTGATCGGTATATTCCCACAGTTAAAAGTGTTAGTACTTCGCAGAAAGAATGTTAAGAGTATCCTTAGTAGGTCACAGCCAAATACCTCAGTCATTGAATATTGATTCGGACGTGGAACTGAGAGTGTATCTGGCCCCTGGAGCCAAAGCCAGATCTTTTTTCTCTGATGAACGAGTCAGTGGAGTACTCGATTGGCAACATGATCTGTGTATACTCTGAATTAGATAGCTGATAGTAGCATTCCTTCTGTTTCACCATGAGTTGGCAAGGTGTAGAAATTAAGATTGAGGACGAAGAGTATGAACAGACTGAGGCACAGCAGTTTTTCCCGAAGTTAGCCTGTCCTCAGACTTCAGAGCGTATACAAGCAATGATGGGTAATGTGAATCCCCTAAAACCACGTGATGTTCCAGTACTAGAACTGAGTCAATTACAGAGTATTGATGCGGCAGCTCGCCTGGAAATGTTCTTTGATGCTGTAGAGCAGTGTAGCCAAGATGACGCAAAGCGCTTACAAATTGCGAAGAGTCGAGTGAGCACGGAGTTAGCAGTGTTCATTCACAACCTCCAGACTAATAGACGAGTAACCACGTGGTTGACATTCAAGGCGATCCTTAGATCAGAATTTGCTATTGAAGTAAGTATCGATCGGGCATGGCAGGAACTGGATTCAGCTAGCTACGATTGGGTAGAATCACCACAGGCTTTTTCGCACCGCTATATATGCAAACATGCGGCCGTTGAACACAAATTTCCCGGTGAAAGATTCCCTAACCGAGACAAAACAATCAAGCATAAGTTGTGGTATGGATTGCCTCTTTCATCGAGGAGTAAATTAGAAGGGTTCCTGGATGATGAATACCCATTAAAGAAATTCATTGATCGAATAGAGAATGAACGCCAACTGTTGGAAGTGAGTCAGGCCTCTCAAGTTAATATGTTACCTTTTGAAAGAAGCATGAAAGATAGGGTGTCAGACAACCAGCTATCACCTTCTACCTCACCGAAACAGAGTAACTTTTCGAATCCAGACGGACCGAAAGAAGTAGTAAAGGATCTAAAGTGTCAGATCTGTGAACTTAAGTCTAACCTGGCACAAGCAGTTAAGGGTCGGCCTAATAACTCTAAAGTGTATAGGGATAAATACTGTGCTCATTGTCGAGCTTCTTCTCACAATCTTAGAGATTGTTGGCGAAAACCCCCTCCTGGACATTGTTTTGACTGTCGCAGACCCGGATGTCGGCAAGGTGAGTGTGGGTGTCCTGGACGTAGTCCCGACACCACAGCTCAAGGCGTCTCTCCGGTAGTAACTCAGGAACCGGCTCAGCAGTTATGACTAGCCGGCGGTCAAACATCTCCCATTATCAGTGTCGTAACAAATGGGAAGATGTTAGAAGCTGTCGTGGACACCGGCAGTAGTTACACCTTGATCAAGGAGTCCGCATTTAAACGAATTGGAGGAGAACTGAACACACGACGAAATCCGCCGTGCTTACAAGGAATCACAGGCGCACCTCTGAGAATACTAGGGATGTTGCGAGCTGAAATAGCGGTCGGTGATGAGAAAGTACACAAGCAATGGATCCCGGTAGTACCAAACTCCTATCTTAGTACAGATATTCTCCTGGGATGTGATGTGTTGAGCCAAGCTACACTCATGTGGGATGGAGTGAAGAGAGTTATGATGTGGGGTGGTGCACCTTATGTAGTAAACCATATCCGTCGACAGAGGAACAAGGTGAGGAGAGTTAAGGATGAACCTGTAGTATTGTCTAAACCGAAACAAACCTTCTCACAGATTTATCTCCTTTTGACCTTACAGTTGGACCCTTACCAAACTAAATTTGTGTCTGTATCTGTGAAAGTGGAACCAGAAACTAATCTTATCATCTATCCACAGTCTAGAATGAGCCATAATAGTCACCCTTATTTGGTCCAAGTAAATGAGTCAAGCAACATCTATGTTTCACTGATTAACCCCACTAAAAAGGTGAAAGTGTTACGAAAAGGTACCATCATCGGTTCGTATGAGAGAGTGATCAGCCCAGTCCCTGATAAAGTTAACATCACTAAAATACGAAATGACCTTCTACCCGAGAATGATCACATCGAGCAAAAGGGTACTCGTAGTCAGAAATTGAAAGCTTTAATTGATGTACAGAAATGGCAACAACTCGCTGATGACCAGCGAAAAGAGCTTACTGAATTAATCCTGAAGTATGACCCTCTATTCATCCTAGACCAAGGAGAATTAGGTCTGATCAAGGGTCCTCCAGCTCATATTAAAGTCGAAAATCCTCAGCCCAGTCGAGGCCCAATGTACCGCCATCCTGTGCAAGCTAAACAAATTATCACCGATATGTTGAAGGATATGGAGGATAGGGAGATCATTGAAAGATCCACAGCAGCCTGGTTATCACCTATTGTTTTGGTTAACAAACCCGATGGGAGTAAACGAATGTTCCTCGATTACCGCCATGTTAACCGGCATCACGCGGCCGATGTCTATCCACTTCCGCAGCTAGATGAATTAGTGGACCAAGCCGCTGGACATCAATATTACGTCACTCTGGACATGCGAGAGGCATATTTTCAGATTTTATTAGATGAGGAGAGTCGAGATCTGACTACTCTCAGCGATGGAGTGGCTCTCTATCGTTTTCGTCGTCTTCCCTTTGGACTTAACTGTTCTCCAGCTATCATCTCTCATCAAATGGTCAATTTCCTAACACCTCTTCTACAGAAAGGTTGGGTTAAAAATTACCTAGATGACTTGATCTTATGGGCCCCAAGTTTTCCTACCCTACTGGATCGTTTAAGACAACTTTTTGAACTGCTTGCTAGTAATGGTGTAAAGCTAAATCTCAGTAAGAGTGAATTTGGATGTAAAGAAGTGACTTTCCTTGGACACCAGATTTCGGCAGAAGGTAGTAAACCTGATCCAAAGGATATAGAAGCCGTAGTTAAAATGAAGCCGCCCACCACTGTGAAAGAAGTGAGACGATTTCTCGGAATGTGCGGATTCTATAGAAAACATGTACCATCGTTCGCACGCGTAGCTACACCACTCACTAACCTGACAAAATCACGAACCACTTTTCTCTGGACAAGCAAATGTCAGAAAGCATTCGAACATCTTAAATCTTGCCTTACTAATGCCCCTGTTCTAGTTGGAGCTAAAGTAGATCAGCCATTCATTCTTACTACGGATGCAAGTAACAGCCACATTGGGGGAGTTCTTAGTCAAGTACAAGCTGACGGTACCAATAATCCAATCGGGTATTTCTCAAAAAAACTAACCCCTTGCGAGTCTCGCTATTCAACCACCGATAAAGAGGCTCTAGCAATAGTTCTTGCATGCCGAAATTATCACCATTACTTATGGGGTACACGGTTCACAGTGGTCACAGATCACCAACCACTGACCAGCATTTTCAAACGCAGGACTAAATCACCAAGAATGAGCCGTTGGATTCTGGAAATGAGAGAGTACAATTATGATATACAATATCTCAAAGGTAAAGATAATTTTGTTGCAGATCAGTTATCACGCCCAGTTCGAGTGGTAGTCCTGAAGCCACCTGGCTTGGGTTGAACCGAGAACAGATGAGCGATCGCCAGAGAGTAGAACCAGTATGGGCAGAACTTGCGCAGTATTTGGAGGTGGTAGGCTTCCCACTAAAAGACTGCCAAAGAATACTTTAGATCAGTTTGCCTTGTTAGAAGAAATATTGTATTATGTTCGTGTAAAGGCAGACGGTAGTCTTTATTATAGTCTCTTAGTTCCTCGTACTTTAGTTGTTCAGGCATTGCAACACGCCCACGAATTGACAGGTCATCTAGGGCAGAAGAAAACTATTAAGAAAGCTGAAGAACTGTATTATTGGCAAAACCTTAAGGTGGATGTTTGTGAATATGTTAAAAAGTGTGTAACTTGTCAAAGATTTAAGCAAAACACTGGATTGCAGCAACAGTGGAAAGAATTACCCCCAGTGAGTAAACCACTGGAGAGGATTGGTATAGATATCACAGACATGGTTGCTGGAACCCAGGGTTATCGTTATGTGCTTACTGTAGTGGACCACTATAATCGTTTTGTCAGGTTTTTCCCCCTTACAACTAAACAGACCACACAAATCACAGACAAGCTAGGGCAGTATGTGGCAGATTATGGCACTCCCCGTGGAATAGTCCTGGATAACGGAGGAGAGTTCACCAGTCAGGAGTTCCAGCGGTTCTACCAGCGACATCAAATCACTTTGTATTATACGACCCCTTATCATCCCCAAGGAAATGGAGTGACAGAGGATGCACAGGACCCTGAAATCCGTCCTCTCAGCTTTATGTCAGGGCCACCCTCTCCGATGGTCCCAGTTGCACCAGTCTTGTCAGATCTCCATGAACCAGGCGGTGCATACATCAACGGGTCAGCAGCCGTACTTCGCCTTCTTTTCTCGCCACACTCCCAGACTAGTCAGTGCGTCATTACCTTCAGTCGATGGCGAGGAAGACGAGATCACCACAGCTCACGCCCTTATACGGGACACTCACCGTAAAACGTCGAGAAGGTACAGAGATGTAACCAATAGAAGGCAGAAAAATCAAGTAGTGGAAGTTGGTTCTCTTGTATGGGTCAAGAAAGAAACAGTGATTCCTGGCACGTGTTGTAAACCTAACATGAAGTGGGATGGTCCATATTGTGTGGTGGAAGTGTTAAGAGAAGGTAGCATGTATGTGGTAGAAAATGTATTCACAGGTAAAGTGTTGCAAAGAGGTGCCAGACAAGTAAAACCCTATTATGGAGGGGAAGAGTGGCCTTTAGAACCCCTGGACGAAGCATTCATACCTAATCCAGAGGAAGAACAATTACCACCACGTGAAAGACGACCTCCACGCAGACTAATCGAGGAATGTTAAAGTGCTGTAGTGTGATGAAGTGTTGATTAAGATGGTTATGGTAATATTTAGTTAAGTGTTGGATAGGGAAGTGTGTGCGGGTTGGACTGTCTGACTATTGACTGTGGTAGTTTGCGAGTTCAGAGAGAGTTTAATCTCGAGTTTGTGGTTAATCGGAGTATGTGTCATGGGCGTAGCCCAGTTCAGTGGAAATATTATGTTGCTTGAATTCGAGGGGTAACCGGTATCCTCTCACTCTACAGTCAGCACGGCCTAGGGTGTAACAGTGACTTCAGGACCTGACAGGCGCTCGTCAGTTACTAGGTGGAGAGCTGGGAAGCACAAGGAAGTATGAATGGGGAGCGTAAATGTGGTAGTGGGTTGAATGTATGTGAAGCGCCCCTGGGACGATCCTAGCAGCGAGAGTACGGGTTTGTCCAGGTGAGACGACCATGTTAGCATCCAGGCAGGAGGTTGACTGGAGCACACTTTTTCTACTGAATATTCGGGAATTCATTGGTGACACAGAAGCGACCCCCTGGGGTACGCAAATTATTCGTGGACCGACAGGTGCCACTTATGGGAGTATCAGACAGTGAGGACACTGTCTTAATCTGGAGTTCATAGAGTAATTCGCAGTCAAGTTGGGTAAGTCTGTCCCGTCCGCACACAGGTCTCTAGGAAGTGTAGAAGAATGTATTGTATGAAAACTTATGATGTTTAAATTTTTTTTTTCTGGAGGATGAACCCGTGTAATGCTGTAAATTTATGTATGTAACATAAGTATAATATAAGTAATATAAGTGTAATATAAGTTAGTATAAG